>JBAMJV010013315.1:0-61436 GCA_037951105.1 Echinarachnius parma
TAAACTTGGCGTGCCATAGGCATGGGATCGATCGTTGGATTTTAAAATGGCTTGATTTACCCAATATTAAACTTTCCCGGTGTGTTTATTTTGATTATTTTAGAAGAACTCGGGAGTGAGTAGTGTGTTGATGATGTTTTACCATGCACACGTAACAGTACGTATATGTATTCACAAACGAAAATACAAAAAAGACAAGAAATAAAAAAAAGGGGACAAATCATTGCCCCCCCCCCCCCCCAGCTCACAAACACCCATGAAAGGTACCTAGCTAGAAACTGAAGGAAAAGCAGAAATACAACCGAAAATCACATAAAAACGAATATTAACACATGCTCACACATGGCTTGTTTTTTTTTTAAGTTGTCTCGAATCCAATTTGTAGTGTTCTTTAATGATCTCGGCCCCCAAAACCAAATAGTCTCGGTCTCGGCCTCGAGATTTGTTGACGGATCTCGGTCTCTGCTTCGTAAAAATCTTCCACTGGTGTCGACGCCGAGGCCGGCCTCGAGTCCACCAACACTGATTATTATTAGTATCATCATCATCATCTTTGTAGCTTGAAGACAGCGACTGACGACAATTTGTGCAATATGCGACAATTTGTGGTGTGAGGTTTTACGTGATTTCACAAATTGTCGCCGGGTATGGGGACGGCGAGAGCAACACAAATTGTCGCAAACGACAATTTGTGCAGGATGCGACAATTTGTGGCGTGAAATTTTGCACAAATTGTCGCATACGACAATTTGTGCAGGTACGACAATTTGTGGCGTGAAATTTTGCACAAATTGTCGCATACGACAATTTGTGCAGGTACGACAATTTGTGGTGCAACACGCCCTCTTGTGTGTTAATGGCTCTTTTTTAATGATAACAGGCTTTTTACTTAGTCGTTTGTAATTTTGTATACCTTTCGAGCATGGTGGAGTTATAACTATTAGTTTATAATGTTACTGAGCAGGTTTTGGCTACTAAAGTTTCAGCCTTACCAAAACTAAACTACCCCTTTAAGCATAATTATTTTGTTTGCTATTAAAGTGTCACATTTAGACCTATGTACCAAGCAAGCATAGGGCATTATAAATTATTTTATCTATTAAAGAAATTACTTTGAATATGACTGCAAAGTACACCCAGTAAATAAATGTCAAAACTGATCAGCAGCAAGCTTGAAAGGATCAGAAATACAAAAGTAATACACATCAATACATACATCAATGCATGTAAACAAAATTTGTTATCACTTTATCATTTTTTACACTCTCATGTTATTGCACTGGCAATATTTCAGGTTTTCAGCAATATTTTGCTTTATTTTCTATATTAGGATACATTACATCATGACCAGTGATGGGGCTTCCCCAGATATCCTGGTGGAGAGTGCTGTTCTCCTGGGGAGCTTTGCCAAGGGGACAGAGGACAACAAACGGGAACTGATGGATAAGAGAATACTAGCTGTCATGCTTCAAGGTACAGTACAATGCTTACAGTAGTATCATTAATAATAACAACAATATATAGAGCTTATAATGGGCCAGTTCCATCTTTTGCAAAATGCTCAGGGCACAGTTAAGTTTTATGATATTACATCAGTGATGGAGCTTCCCCAGATATTCTGGTGGAGAGTGCTGTTCTCCTGGGCAGCTTTGCCAAGCTGACGGAGGACAACAAACAGGAGCTTATGGACAAGAGAATACTAGCTTTCATGTCATGGGGGGGGGGGGGGGGGGGGGCAAGATTGCCCTGTACTCAGTGTATTTTTTCATGATGAATCCTTCTTTACTGTTGTTGATACACAGGTCTTGGAAACGGTGATATAAAATTTGTGGAGGCGTCTCTACGATTTCTGCGAACCATTCTGACTAGCCCTGAAGCTCCGGTGGAAGACATTGTTTTTGAGGTATGCACATAATGAATTTTTAGAATAAAAAGCTGAATACTTGTTAATAGAGGCCTTTCTATGATAGTTTGTTTACACTGCTCTTCTATCATTCATTATGCACAAAAGGGTATATTTATAATAGCTGCGTTAAAGAAATGTTTATCTATTGATATCATTTTAAAGAAAGACAAATTTACTTTTTGCCTAGTTATATATCATAAATGAAAATGAAGAAAGGAAAATGCGCTTCCAAAGGAATCTATGATTGCTAGGCCGGTGCTCTAACCAATTGTCTAAAATTGCTATCCATTTGGTTACATAAAGACATTCTGAATACAGACGTTCATCATTAATAGGTTTTTTTTGCTCAACTTATCCAGGATCCTGCAGTGCTGCCACATCTCATTCACCTTCTACCAAAGACTCTTTGTACACAAGAATGTGTGGCTCACATACTGTCACACTGTTGTAAGGTAATATACAAACTTAAATTGTATTATCATACTTCTACAACTCCTATAGCAACAGCCGATCAGCATCAACCATGCTTAGTGGTTGCCGTGGTAATTATATCAATTTTACCATAATTTATGTACAACATCACAATTTACAACAATTGGGCTAGTTTTGTGAAATGGGGGCCAGATAGATTCGAAACGATAATTCTTTCTTATTTTAATTGATGTGATTAATATTTTCTGGCAATTTTATTGATGCTTTTTTCTTCGTTTCTCCTTCAGACAACTAAACAGCAGGAACTATTGTTCCACCAAGGTGCAGTCGAAGCATTGGCGCCTCTCTTATGTTCAAAGATCAACAAAGTGAGTAAATACATTCAACCTGTTCCATACTAGATTTTGTAATCCCCATAGAGTTCTATACAGTGCCTGCCAGGTTCCCGTAGGCAATGGGTTAATAATTCATGGCTCCACACTTAACTTTTTTGTCAGTGGCCCAGTCAGACCAGTGAAATAATTTCTTCTCCTTTTCTGGTGGCCAGCAGGAGAAATTTACTGGCCCGAAAATATTATTTCATGAGTAAACTTTTGAAAATATCACTCTTTCCTGATCAAACCTGTAATTATGCATATGAAGCATATCATGAAAGAAAACAAGATTTTTCTCATTTTGTCAAATGACGGGTTGAAAATCCGCTTGCCCGATCGGGCCACCAAAATATGACTTTCATACATTTTTTCTGGCCCAAAGTGCAATTTCACTGGCCCTGGGCCAGCGGACCAGTGCGAGTGTCGAGCCCTGAATAATTGATAGTCAATTATTATATTGAGCTTCGCTGCTTTATCACAGTCAATTCTCATAACACTGGGAGCATGCATCATTTTGGCTTTAGGTGAGCTCCTTGATGAATTCCTGTCATGTATCTGTGATTTATTAACTTCATATGATTTGACCAAAAGTGATATTTGAGACATCAAAATCATAACACCAATATCATTATAAAATGATGTCTGATGTCTGATGAAAAAAAAAGAAGAAAAAAAAGTTAAATTGTTAAGAGTTATCTTGTTGTCACTGTAACTGAATGAGTTTAAATTATATTGTTTGTTTCTTCAGATAAGATTACCAGCTCTCCAGTGCATAGCCGCACTCAGCCATCAGAATCGCTTTGTCTCCTATGAAATATCTGCAAGTAAGTGTGAATTACATTTGTTAAAGCATCATTTCATTCTTCATTATTAATATTATATTTATCTGTATTTTAGCCAGTAGCTTGCATTTTTGCCCCATTAAATCCATCAAGCTGGAATACTTTAGGGAATTTATTTACAGCGGAGATTAGATGTCCATGTTACTATTAAAGTAGACTACTAGCCAGAGGTCTTCCTGTAAACATACACATACTTTTGTATTGGTAACATTTTCTTAATTAACCAAAAAACTGCACTTTGAATTCTTTTCATGATTTTGAGAATGAAAATGAGAGATGATGTGCAAACGTGGGCATTTTAACCATAATCTATCTATTATCAAACCATTAGTCAGCTAGAAACCACCTTTGTGAACTCTGTCCCAACAATCCTAATCTACATGTTTGTTAATATTTGTATGCTCTTTTACCCAAGTGAATTCCAGCCTAAATGTCTGAATATAATATAGTGTTTCATTGTTTTTTTTTTTATTTTCAGCCAAGTACAACAGAGATGAGATGTCAACGTTACTAAGCAAACTACTAGCCAGAGATCTCCCTATCAACATACAGATCACTGCAGCAAAATGGTAAACAAAACTGCATTTATAAAGTCGGCTTGCAGTTGCACCATGTAAGAAGAGAGGATTCGAGAGTCCTGAGAAGGTCTGTTGGTATTCTTTCTTTGATAGTCCTAAAAAGGACTGTATTCTTAGCGCTGGTATAGTTATTGTAAGGAGAGGCTGGGTGGTAGGAGGGGCTCAACGTTTTGAACCGGTTAACTGTCCGTCATCAGGAGTGTCCTTTCCAGGACTACCACAGTCCCTTTTTAGGACTATCCAAGAAAGAATACCAACATCCCGTCTCAGGACTCTCCAATCCTCCCGTCTTATATAGTTCAACCGCAAGCCGTCTGTATATACTGTATACACCACCATGGAAGCCGATACTTACAAACAGCATCAAACCTACATTTTGTTAGCTGATCTTTCAACTGCTTTTAACTTTTAGATGCTTAGTTACATTTTGTTAAATAATTTGGCTGTGATTCCTTTGTAATTTCGTATGTAAGTGTGAACAGGAAGTTCTGTTCTAAAAACAAAACAAAAATGACAATTATGATTTCTGCAAAAGGGGAAAATGTTATGTTTCTGTTGCTTTATGATGATGACTATAGTATTAGTAATAATGGTGGCCAATAGTACACATTCCATCTTTTGAGGCATGCATAAAAACAACATTGTAGAACAAAATAATAATCCCATACATATCTTCTTTTATTTTAAACCGCTTTTCTCCCGTTTCTTTTCTCTCTCTCTCCAGTTTATGTAATCTGTGCAGAGGTGGGGCCATCAGTCCAAGATGTCCACTCATTGTACAAAGGGTAAGTATATATATACTTATAAAGACAGCATATATTTTTTGTGATGATAGTAGTTTAAATAATTGGACACGGGGCCCAAATGGTAACGTTTGAGAAAGTCCCTAATCGGAAAATGTTCTGTGATGGAGCCATTGAGGCAAGATGTAAATATACTGTCAGTCTGTAGTGATCAGTATTTTCTCCCTATTCAGCATGCTCAACCCTATCAAGCTGGGCTACTGTAAACGGCGTTATTTGTCTTAGTATTGCACCACTGGGCAACAAAAAAGAAAATCATAGATTTTTAATTTTTTTCTTTCTTTGGCTTTGCACTGTTGTGTAAGACCAACATGAATATTTTCCCTGTACATTCATATTTATTAACCTAAAAAATGTTGTTAATCTCTCTAACTCGGGGCTTTTACCAAATCCGGTGAGGATGTGCAAGAAAGATCGGTTGCTTGAGGGAGAGTGTTGAAGCAGCAGAGACGTTAAACCTACCTTATCGAGAAAATGAAAAGTAAATTGATGTGCATTGTGCAATGTTTCCAAGCCCTGTTATATTATTAAAATCGCAAGAAATAATTTTAATCTCGCTCCCACAGGTTTTACCTAGTCTTGTGAGGACGCGCACGAAAGATAGTTCGATAGGAGAAAGAGTTGAAGCAGCAGAGACATTAGTGTGTATTATAATTATGGAAAAGAAAAGAAAAAGATGGATGTTACATGTTGCCAAGTCCTGTTTATTATTCAACTTCCAAGAATGTTTTAATCTCTCTCCAACAGGTTTTACCAAATCTTGTGAGGACGTGCAAGCAAGATAGGTCGATAGAAGAAAGAGTTGAAGCAGCAGAGACGTTAGCCTGTATTTATGGAAAAGACAACAAAGGATGTTACATGCTGCCAAGCCCCATACCCTTATATTTTAACCTCCACAAATGTTTAAATCTCTCTCCCACAGGTTTTACCAAGTCTGGTCAGGATGTGCAAGAAGGATCGGTTGATCGAGGAGAGAGTTGAGGCAGCTGAGACGTTAGCGTATCTGATAGAGGAAGATGTTTCACTGCAGACTTCAGCCAGTATCACAGATCATCTCATACCAACACTGGCTCTCTTCATCAAATATGCTCCTAGCAGCTCGCTAGACAAAGTAAGTATGGATTCAAGATGACTTGGTGGGTTTGATGCAATTCAGCAATTTTTTTTTTTAGAACATACACATACATGAACATGTACCTTTCCCTGACTGACTAAGAGTTGCATTTCCTCTAAATGTTTGAGGTAGGCTGCATTCAACCTACATGGCTCACTATTTTGAGCTAATATAGATAAATTAGAAAGACAACTATTTGAAACAAATTTCATTTGAGTACATGCATGTACATGCACATTTCCCTGACTGAGCACTAAAGAGTTATACTCCTGTAAATGTTGTGTCCCACTTCTAGTAGCAAGCTCAGCACAATAAATAATAAAATAATATACTTGATTTATATAGCGCCTTATATGATTGATAGATGTGAGTCTCACTAGGAGCTAACGTGGAAGAAAGTACAATTTATTAGAAATATGGTGTTTTTTGTTATTATGTACATGTTATATTTAAGTTGTGTTAATATCTTCCAAAGGTATAATTTAGATGTATTTGTCTTGATTGTTTCCCTCTCCAAGGAGCAAGCTGAACACAACAGATGTGAACTGAGGCAGGTTGGAATCAAAGTATACGCCTCACTATGTTGAAGAAATTAAAATTTATTATAAAGATGAGAATGTACATGTTATTCTTAAGTTCATTCTTATCTTAGTTCATTTCTATGTTTTCCAAACGTATAATTTCTGATGTATATATTTCTCTATTGTTGTTTTCTTCTCTCCAGGATCAAGCTGAACACAACAGATGTGAGCTGATGCAGGCTGCGTTCAAAGTATACGCTTCGCTAGGAGCTAACGTAGAAGAAATTAGAAAGACGGTGAGTCGCTGCCATCTACTCATATAAATAATCGCAAATTTCCCCTGCCAAATTGTTATAATCCCATATTAGTACAAAATATATTCTTTCACATGGTTGGTGATAAGAGCATACATTTCATTTTTTTTTTTGTGTGGGGCGTTTCCTAATACTGTCATTTGGCTTTAAGGAGGATGAATCAATAGATCATCCCCATCACCAAAAAAAAATTCCAGTGAGAACTTTGCTATTGATATAAGAATTGTTGTTTGCATGGAAAGTCAACTGTACACATTGACATTTTTCATTTTGTTAATGTATTAAATTGTGCTCAAATACTGATTTCCTTCCTTACTATAGCAAAACTTCACTTGTCGGTAAAAATAAAAATGTACATTGTAGATTTTCATACCATTAGTAAGGCCCTATCACAAGCTTCCAGTTGATGCTTTGTTCTAACAAATTGGTCAATAATTGGCGAAGATATGATTGTTTTAATTTTACAATCATGAGTCTTTTACACACATTATGTGAACTTAAAATGCTCATTTCTTTGAAACATGAATTACCGACATGTGCAGGGTTTTGCTATAGCCAGTCACATATGTTCAAGTTCTATGCAAATTGAGACTTCATTGTCATACTTCTTTTTATAAGAATGGATTATTATAACTGCTTGCAATTGTCTTTTTTTGCATACCAGATAATGGAGACCGAAAACTTGATGGACATCATTCAGAAGTGCATTGAGGATGACAATGTTAAAGTGCAGCTGGCATCAGCAAGGTAAATATATTATTTAGGGTAGTGCAACAAATTTAGATGTTGTTGATGATAGTGATAATGATAATAATTTATATATACCGTGCACAACTTTGTCAGCAGCGGCTTGTGCCGCACAATTATCTGATTATTACCCCTGGTCATCTGGGCACATTTCAAACCTGCACAATTATCTGGTACACCTTCTCAACTCCCCAGAGAGCATACTAGCTGCCAGCAACCATATTGGTGCATTAGGCTAATTTACACCTGACCAAGGTACACATGTATTGTCTTGTTGGTGAGGGGCAATAGTAATGATTAATTGTGATTTATAATATTATTGGATTTGTTTTCAGTTTATGTGTTTTACAACTTTGCCCTCAGCAGATTGCCCTCTATTATGCTACGTGTACAGTATACTTTAATTGAAATATGTCAATTGAGCTACACTAGATTGCTTGGAGCCTTTTAAATACATTGCTATTGTTGATGATACTATTCAGGGATGCCAATTGTCAGGCAAAAACTTGAATTCAGGCCCTTTTAGCTAGACATTCAGGCCCTTTTTTGCTAGAAATTCAGACTCGTGCTGTTTTGTAACTTCACATACAATTCTGGTAATATGATTCGTTTTCAGGCACTCAAGCTGTAGCTCTCCGGTATCCCTGTACTATAATTAGTTAATGACCATTTCATTGCTTGCAATGGGTTAATTTGTACATGTTCACTTTCATTGCCATTCAGGTGTCTTCACAGTCTGTCCCGGTCAGTCCAGCAGCTGAGAACCAGTTTCCACGACCACATCGTGTGGAAACCTCTTATTGAAGTAAGTAAAGCCTAAACCCATCTACAAAAATTAATAAGTAAATACAAAGAATAAATAATCAATACAAAATAATAATAATAATAATTCTACAATAAAATAAATACATAAATAAACAAATAATAATGAATGCAAACAAATAAAAAAAAAAATGAAATAAATGTAAACGATAAAAGACATAACAATTGAGAGGAAATTAGTTTTGTGGCCGAACAAGGGCAATGGGAAAATGAAATGCAGCAGCTGAGAACCAGTTTCCACGACCACATCTTGTGGAAACCTTTTATTGAAGTAAGTATCAGTCGATGAATGTCAGTCATATTTTGAGTCTCTTCAATTCTCCTATGTTTTTATTTACATAAGTATATGTTCATGTACTGTTGAAATTTAGTTACCTGTTTGGAATATTGTGTCATTTCTTTAAGTGCAAGTCAAAAGGCGTTGGTATGTCTCTCTTTGAATGTTGTACTTTTTTGGCAACCTATTGTATTTTGTGATATGTACATGTACAAAGTAAACAACACTTTAACCGTGTATACTGTTGTGTTAAAAAAAATGTTGACTTTTAATAGAGAGAAGTATTTGTCTTAGTAATTTAATCACATTTAATTGTTTTCATTTATTTCAGCTGTTACAACAAAAGAGTTCTGAAGAGCTGATGATTGTTGCATCATCAACATTGTGCAACTTGTTGCTGGAATTCTCACCAAACAAAGAGGTATGTAATGCAATAATAATTCACTTTATCCACAATCAGTTTAGGAATCTAGTTTATAACTGAGCAGTGTCTAACTGTTCAATATATATGTGACCGGCTATAGCAAATCCCTGCACTTGTCGGTAAAAATCAAAATGTAGATTTGCATACCATTAGAAAGGCCTCATCACAAGCTTTCATTTGATGCTTAGTTCTAACAAAGTGGTCAATAATTGGCGAAGATGTTGATTGTTTCAATTTTACAATCATAGGTCTTTTACACACGTTATGTTAACTTAAAATGCCCATTTCTTCAAAATAAGAATTACTGACAAGTGCTGGGCTTTGCTATAGCCAGTATCAATATCTAATTCAAATTGATATTATGCTTGTGCAAGACCATTTGATACTCAGTCTGATATTTAATACATGCATTCTCGATATATTATAGCCACAGTATTCTGGGGACCAGTCCTGAATTGGTACATATGTTGTAAAGGCTCGATGTTAATAGTGTAACTGACAATTTTAACAATCCCTTTGAAATCCCTTTGAAAAGTTGTCATATATAGGTGAACAAAATATTTGTAATGCAAGTTTGTTCAAGCTTTTTGGGATCAACATCACTACATCTCAATGATATACAATGTATGGGTAATCTGGAATATCGCATTCCAATTCTGAACTCTACTCATTTCAAAATACTTATGCCTCACATGTGATTTTTGTCCATCTAATTGTGTCTTTACGTATAGAAGATTGTTCAATCACACCATTGCCTCTCCATGGAAATTGAGGTTCCATGAACATGGCGTTTCAGGCTGATAAATATCAGATTTCAACTCATACCTGACTCGCTTGAAAACTAAAGCCTAGCATGTTATTTCTTCATCTACTTGTGTCTTTGATACAGAAGACAGTCCAAGCAGGGGCAATTGACATGTGCATCTGACGACCAATAACTGTGCGTCGTTGCGTCTCAATGGAATCTGGGGGCTGATGAATATCACATTCCAAATCTGATCCCATCTCGCAAAAAACTTTTATGCATTACATATCAATTCTTCATCTTATGGTGTCTTTGATTGCAGAAGAAAGTTAAAGCTTCGGGAATCGATATCATGTGCCAACTGACAACCAATAGCTGTGCATCGTTGCGTCTCAATGGAATCTGGGGGCTGATGAACACGGCAATTCAGGCTTATGAATATCATATCCCAACTCTGACCCCAACTAGCTGCAAAGTTCTAATGCCTTGCATGTCATCTCTCCATCTAATCGTGTCTTTACGTATAGAAGATTGTTCAATCAGGGGCGATTGACATCATGTGCTGACTGACAACCAACAGCTGTGCCTCGTTGCGTCTCAATGGAATCTGGGGGCTGATGAACATGGCGTTTCAGGCTAATAAAAATAAAACATCCCAACTCTGACCCCAACTAGCTGCAAAGTTCTAATGACTTATGTCACTTCCCCATCTCATTGTGCCTTTACTTACAGAAGATTGTTCAATCAGGGGCGATTGACATCATGTGCCGACTGACGACCAACAGCTGCGCGTCGTTGCGTCTCAATGGAATCTGGGGTTTGATGAACATGGCATTTCAGGCCGATGAGAAAATCAAGACGAGTATTCTCGACAAGATGGGCACCGACCAGCTCTTCCGGCTCCTCATCGACTCCAACGTCGACATCCTGATGAAGACGCTGGGTCTCCTGCGAAATCTCCTTTCAACCAGAACAGTAAGCATTTTATATTCCTTATTCAAAGATCATAACTTTCTCAGAAAAGTAGGGCGAATTCTAAAAATCCACCATTTATTTGATGCTGTGAGTTTTTTGACCATTTCAAATATAGATATTCAATAGGAGCTGTTCCTACTTCTTGATGCAAACGTCAACGTCCTCATTACTTCACCGGGACTACTATCAAATCATCTTTCTACAAGGTCTGTTAGTTTCAGCAATTTGTATATGTTATAACTTTCATGATACTGACATGACATGAACATGAAACAGACTTCACGATCTTGACATGGTAAGAGTAGGCAAAGAAAGTGGGATTTTATCAACATAAAATAGAAAATGTTTTGACAAAAGTATAGGGTTAGGGTTATTCATCATAATTGTGGCTGTGCATTATCTGATAAGTTTGGAAGGTTAAATGGATACACTCTAAATGGCGATGTTAAAGGGTGACTAGAAAATGTTAACCCTTTGCCTAGGTACCTAGTGGGATATGTACAGGACAAAGTATGTGGGGATTTCATAATCTTGAAGGCAACGGGTTAAATAAAATGTTTGTTTCTATTTTGCAGCACATTGATAACATCATGCTGACGCACAGTTCACAGATCATGACTGCCGTCATCATGATACTAGAGGGGAACCACCCACCACAAGTCAAAGAACAGGTGAATGAATGAATTAATTGCTTCTTTATTTAATTAATGGATGGATAGATATATGAACGAATGAATGAATGAATGGATGGATGGATGAATGAATGAATAAATGAATGGAGGAATGAATGAATGTTGACAGCTGTCATCATGATACTAGAAGGCAACCACCCACCACAAGTCAAAGAACAGGTGTGTGAGAGAATGAATGATGAATGAATGAACAGATGGACAGACGAACAAACTAACAAACAAATTAATTAAGTAATGAAAGATTGAATGAATGCATGGGGGAATTGGATAAATAGATGCATGTATATGATGGATGGGATATAGGAAACATGAATAAATGATTGGAGACTAGAGAGGAACATCTACAACACCATTTAAGCTGATGAATGAATAGGTGACTGATGATTGGCTGACTTAATGACTGACTGAATTAATGAATGGATGAATAAATGAACAGACAAAACTAATAAAAGGGCGCAAGTTTAGTTGCTTACTGAAGTACAATGTTACAGATTTCCAAGCTCAAAATCATTAAAACAAATCAATTAATATTGATATAAAAGTGTATTTGTAGACATAGCTTACTATCGCTATCAAAGGAACTTTGATTTGCATCTTTCTTTCAGACATTATGTATACTTGCCAACATAGCTGACGGCACCTCAGCGAAAGAAGTCATCATGTCCAATGAAGATATACTCAAGAAGCTGACGTGCTATATGGTAAGTGTCCTCGATTATATGTTGGGCAAATTTGAAAATTCAATTTGAATGCTGTAATGAAATGTATTAACACTTGAATAGGTCCTAACCTGAAAATGAATATTTAACATGGAGAAGACTTTATGAAATTGAACAATTACCAGAGAATAACATATATTTCCCTTCACACTTGTATCTATACCCCCCCCCCCCCCCACAAAAAAAAAAAAAAAAAATGATTCTAACTACAATTTTGTTTGTTTTTTGTTATAGCGCCATGACAATATAAGGCTTCAGATTGCAGTAGGTTTTTGCTTTAGGAACTTGATATTGAACAAGAGAAAGATGATTAAAAATGTTCGCTTTTCTTTTTCTCTCTCCTCTCTATTTCTGTCTCCCCCACCACCAAAAATACAAGAGAGAAGCAGAAAACTATCATCGTCATTTGTTTAAAATCTATCTAGTAATAATAATTTTTCAATTTATATAGTGCCTACTATGAATCATCTCTGAGCGCTTTACATTATTTCTCCTCAATCTTCTGTTACAGCGCCACGGCAACGTGAGGCTGCAGTTCGCAGTGGTGTACTGCATCAACAACCTGTTATGGTACCAAGAGGAAGCCGATTATTCATCTTTTCTCTCTATTCTCCCTCCTCTTTATACCCCTCCCCCCCCCCCCCCCCATCAACAAAAAGAGAAAATAAAATAATAATTACTCCTATGTCTCATCCTACTACAGCGCCATGACAATGTGATGCTACAGATTGCAGTGGTGTACTGCATCAACAACCTGTTATGGAACCAAGAGGAAGCCGATTATTCTTATATTCTCTCTATTCTCCCTCCTCTTTATCCCCCCCCCCCACCCCATCAACAAAAAGAGAAAATAAAATAATAATTACTCCTACATGTATGTCTCATCCTACTACAGCGCCATGACAACGTGAGGCTTCAGATTGCAGCAGTGTACTGCATCAACAACCTGGTGTGGAATCAGGAGGATGGCGCGACAGAAAGACAAGCCAAGCTCAAGGAGTACGGCGTCCAGAAACAACTCCAGTCGCTGCTCAGTGCTAGCGATACTGTTCTATTCGACAAGTAAGTATTTATTATCAGCAAGGTATTCTTTCTGTTTAAGAACTAATAAATGCAATTACTGCAGAGCTCTTAGACTGACTCTGTCAAGTTGTTGTTGTACCACTCAATGCTCAAGATATTCGTCCAATAACAAATAAACGATAATAGCACATTTCTGAAACATAATATGTGACTCGCCACCACAAAAGGTTACACTTGTCGCGTGCGTTCGAACCGAGAAAAATGAGTTGAATGTTAAAATTGTTAAAAAATCATGAATTTTATTTTTTAGCGTATTTGATTAAATGGAGTTCCCTCTACATTTTCATGAAATTTGCTATGAATTTGGTGCAATAATAAGTGAAATATTAGCGTTTTTCTAAGACATGTTCATTTCATTTTTCACCAAAAGTTTAAACATAGAGCTCTTAGTTCGTTCGGGGATCGAGGCGCCAAAACTTGACTCCGCCCCCTAACAACGAGGTAATGATTTTGATTGGTTGATGCTAATTGGCATGTTTGGGACTGCGTGTGCTGCATATCAACACTACGTTGTCAATGCGTAACATGCGGAGTTTTAAAAGGTAATTATTCCAATGCAATGATGCATGGCAGTTTGTATACAACTGTACCGTGCGTGCGTGCATAGTGACGTGTGTCGTCCACTGACATCTCATAGGTACAGGTCAATGGTATCGTCACACTGATCGACTGTGAAACTTTCTATGGCATTGCACCGAGCATCTATAGTGCAGTGCCTACCTATTGTCCTATTGTTACTTTAACAACCACCTCGAATGCGAGTCGGCCGACGACACGCTTGTATGCACAATCATTATGGGCTGTGTGGCTTTTACCGTGGCTTTTACACTTGTATAGCGGTGTAAATGGTTGTGACAGCACTATTTAACGGCGCAAGTTAAGCGTTCTTAGGGGCCATGTACAAAGTACGTATTCATTCACGCCGATGCGTACGGTACAGGGGGAGGGGGAGGGGGTCCCACCGTTTGCATACGCAAAAAAGCATACGCAGTTTTTTTTTATTAATACCCAGGCTCATAATGTTCCACGATGTATAATAGGTTGAACTGTCACTACTAAACCCAACCAAAACAGATAATTCCCCCTCATCAAAATAGCATAATGTTTTATATTGCTTTTATCATTATTTATACAATTAAACAGTACTTATCATTATTGTGATTCGTTGTGTAGCAATGGCAATTATTATCTGTAAACTAAACAGCAAGAATGTAGCTTTGGGTTTTGTATGTGATTGTCTATGTGTATGTGTGTGCATGTGCGCGTAAATAATGAGTTATATGAGCAATGATCATTTCATAATCACAACAAAACACTCAACAAAGTAAATGCAACAAGGATGTAGTAAAAACTAACGCCCAACAATTTTCTTTACCAAAAAAACATATTTTTAATATCGTTTTGCTGGCGTTCAAAAGTTTAACAAGTAACAAAATTGCGTCACAATTGCGGCTCGATTTATTACGTACATACAAAAATAAACGCCAATTAATTAAAGGGGTAGTATAGTTTTGGTAAGGCTGAACTTTAGTAACCAAACCTGGACAGTAACATTATAAACTAATAGTTATAACTCCACCATGCTCGAAAGGTATACAAAATTACAAACGACTATTTAATAGTCCATTATCATTCAAAAAGAGCCATTAAAACACAAGAGGGCGCTCTCTAAAAAGGCATTGGTTTTAACCATTTTTCATACAAAATTATGCATGTGATGTTTTATTGAAATCATGATTAAATAGAGAGATCATCAACAACTATTAAGAAAACGCTTTTGAATTTTTTTAAAAAAGTGTATGCATTTTTTTCATTTTTTGAAAAATTCATCTAATTATTTGGGCCCCAAATAATTATAAGATCAGATACATTTATTGATATTTTAGCCGTTTCTACACCGATTTTGACCAAATAAAGTTTATTCTGCCATTAAAACTGCATGTTCTTTCAAATTCGACATTCAGTTTTTCATTACCTCAAAAAAAATTGTCATGTGCAGCGCCCTCTCTACCAAAACTAAACTACCCCTTTAACCAGAGTACAAGCTAATGTATCGCTTAGGGAAACTTCGATGGACTGATTAGCGCGCAGTATGACCCCCCTGAGTATTAGTACATCGATGCGCCCGCTCTGACTCCCCGGCCACGTCCGGGAGCCCAGTGCTCGGCGAGTATAGGGTACGTACATGTCTGCTTGCTTACAAAAGTTTTTTAATGAGCCGATGTCGTGAAGATGAAAGTCAATAACATGCTCGCACAAGTGAAAAGGCTCGACTGAGCAAAAGTACTTCAACACAAAACTGATCCTAGTAAAGTCATTGCGCGCACACACACACAAACCCGCTCGTTATACGCCTGAATGGTCAGGGTTACTAGGTCTTTTGGGGGTCTTTTGTTCCATCCGATGTGAATAGAACGAACCCGCTCGATCCTTTAAGGATCAATGATTGCACCTGCAAGCTCGGTAAAAATCGGAAGTAATCTTTGAGGGCCGTTTTCTCAATAAAATAATTTCCAAAACGCCCCCCAAAGTCTCTTTTATAACCATGTATCTCCGCAATAAAACAAAATTATGTATCGTGTTAGGTATCAAATTAAAAGAGGAAGAAAAGGAGAAAACAACCATACTATTAACTCAATTTCGACCTCGGTCGAGAAGTGCACCCTTTTGATGTGTGTCGTCACAAATGTTTATCAATTTGCCTTCCTGAATTTCTTGCAGGAATGGTTGAAGAAGATGTCACCTTTGCCCGCGTTTCTTCCCCACAACGCGTTTGCTGATGAAACCCTCGGGGTGGGGTTCATAGGCACCCAGGGGACGGGCGTTTCTCCCCATCTGGACGAGACATGTGATACATTCATGACTGCACAGGTACCTCTAAGAATCATAAGTGATTTTGATATTTGACGTTTGGGTGATTTATTCCATTATATTCCACACACTAAGAATCTTGCTCTACGATTGGTCAAAAGTTAATCACGTGATGAAATATAGTTTCGGCCATGATTGATAGGAGAAGAAAAGTTTGTTACACTGTAGATATCTTGGGTGAAAGCACTCACTAGATAGTTGGTAAAAGTGCGTTGCACTGTGTAGATATTCAATTATTCACGCGCAAGTACGCGCGCGCGCGTAAGTACGCGTGCGCGCGTTAGTGCGCAAAAAGGTAGCGCGCTGGTGCGCAACGTTTACGCGCGGCCACGTTAATAGACAATGGTATAAGCGTCTTTGACTTTCAATCATAATTCTTGTTCATGTAAGGGATTGACGAAATAAAAATAGTAGACTGGATCAATTGCTCAATATTCCAAACTTGTTAGCCCTTTGTGTTTAGTTATAGGTCGTTTGTGATTAAAATAATTGATGTGGAATATAAAGCAAATAATCACCTTTTGGTTTCAGGCGATGGCAAACTATCACTTCCTCGGCGATCTGAATGTATACGCTATCTTTCCTCAGCTTCGCTTCGGAAAGATAACTACATCCAGATCGCCTCGGAAGTGATAGTTTGTCCCATCACCTTCAACAACGGTAATTATTTGCTTACTATTCAGAAGAACCAATTTCATACATTATGTGATCCATTTGCCAAAAGAGATAATTTCAGACTTCAGTCATACAGTGGAACCTCATTATAAAGAGATCATTGGGACCAACAAAATTACCTTGTAATATTAGGGCAAAAAATCAGAAAAAAAAACGAATTTGAGTTCTTAGACCAGCACAATTACCTTGTTCAGTTATATCAGAGCTCTTTCTAATGGGGTTCCACTGTACCAATAGTAGTGTAAGATTCTTCTGAATGATGTGTGATACAGAAAAAGAAGAATGTTTACCTCGTAAAACAAGTGGAAATTGATGTCAGATTTTATCACCTATTACCCTTTGACTGCAATGAAAAATTGTTCCAGGAATAATGCTAAATTCAAACATAAATATCTCCATTCGAACAAGTAAAATTATACAATTTGAAATTGTCCTTGCCCCCAATATAACATTTACCTGCCCTCTACTTCTAGGTGAGATTAACACATGTGCTAGTGCTAGTGTCGAGCCCTGGATATGAGAAGTTACCTTCCTTATATAATAAAACAGTTCTAATAATTTCACAGCATAACCGTCATGGTCCCGAGGTCATTGCTCTAACAAGGTTCCACTGTACTTTAACATTTTTTTTTTTAGTTCAGTGGAGTCAAGAACTGGAGTCTTTCATGGCCTGTGAAGGAGGAGGGAGAAATCAGGTGGAGGAAACCGATCGTTTTCACTCTATATCCAGGTATGTGTTAACATCTTTAAGCGTTATCTTGTTTTGTCATTGTAAATAAATGAACTAAATATCTGTAGATTGTCAATAAGCATCATTGCGCTGGAATCGTTCCTGGTAAATTTAAAACTCTGTTTGGATCACCAATTTTGAATCACCACCACCACCACCACCAGTTAGCTTCAAAACCGCCACCATCAGTACTATCAGTATCATCAGCCTATTATTATCCTATCATCACCATCATCATTATCATCACCATCATCATCATCATCATCCTTAACATCATAACCATCATCATCCTTATCATCATCATCTTATCACAATTACCATCATCATCACCATCATCATCAACTTATCATAATCATCATCATCATCATCATCAGGCTTAGCTACCATGGTGATGATGATATAGAGATGATAGAGCTGATGATTGTAAATGATGAATATGATAATTATTAAATTGTAATTATATTGATAGTGATAATGATGGTGATGGTGGTGATGGTTATCACTATGATGATGATGACTATAATGAAGATTGATTACCAGTGTTGTATGACTCGAGGCCGGTCTTGGTCTCGAGTCCGGACTCGAGGCCGGCATTGCCGGCCTCGGCCTCGACTCGGACTCGAGGACCCTGGACTCGGCCTCGGACTCGGACTCGAAGGTCGATGACTCGGGCCGAGTCCAGCTCGAGACCGGCCAATTTCCGTATATTTTGTATACTTGTATATTGGCTATTCTGTGCTATAATTCTGCAAGAAACAAGCCAAATATTCTATCCAATCCACCAAGCGATTGTTGCTTGAAAAAGAGATCGCGAATGAACTGACAGCCGACAAGAAAGTGAGCAAAAAATCACATTTGTGAGAAACGAATGGACACGGAAGTTACATATCCATAAAAAATGGCCCAAGCTTATATTTGATAGGTATAGCTTTCATTTTATACTGTCTTTTTTATGAATTGACACCGCGATTCTGAAAATGTTCGGCTATCAAACACCCGGGGGGGGGGGGGGGGTGGGGGGGGGGGGGGGGGTTACTCACGTATATTGGGTATACGGGGATGTGCCGCTGGGAAGGGTGACTTTTTCAAGAAAGATCCGACATGGGTCCCCTTTTCATTAAAAAAATCCTTAGACATGCGGGTCACTTTTTTCATTTATTCCTTTCCCCTCTTTTCTCCCTCATTTTCTCCGGGATTTTGGGATTTTCCGCTGTGAAATTGCTAAAATTTTCAAGCTCGCTCCGCTCCGCTCGCATACATAATATTTCACAACGTCGGGTGATTATATTACCCTTCATAACGCCATAATAAGTAATACAACGAATATACCCATACAATAATTGAAACAAATGGCAATTTTCTGCTGTGAAATAGGTAAAATTGTCAAGCTCGCTCCGCTCGCTCGCATACAAAATATTTCACAACGTCGGGTGATTAACGCCATATCATAAGTAATAAAACGAATATAGCCATACAGTAATTGAAATAAATGGCAATTTTCCGCTGTGAAATAGGTAAAATTTTCAAGCTCGCTCCGCTCGCTCGCATACATAATATTTCACAACGTCGGGTGATTATTACCCTTCATAACGCCATAATAAGTAATACAACGAATATACCCATACAATAATTGAAACAAATGGCAATTTTCCGCTGTGAAATAGGTAAAATTTTCAAGCTCGCTCCGCTCGCTCGCATACAAAATATTTCACAACGTCGGGTGATTGTATTTCCCTTTATAACGCCATATCATAAGTAATAAAACGAATATAGCCATACAGTAATTGAAATAAATGGCAATTTTCCGCTGTGAAATAGGTAAAATGTTCAAGCTCGCTCCGCTCGCTCGCATACATAATATTTCACAACGTCGGGTGATATATTACCCTTCATAACGCCATAATAAGTAATACAACGAATATACCCATACAATAATTGAAACAAATCTACTGGCCCAAAAGGGCCTGTTAAAAAAGAACGTGAGTGTGGAGCCCTGAATGAGTGCATATTACGTGACACATATCTAGGGTTAATCACTTGATCGAGTGATAGATCAATTGCCTTTGGAAAAGAAAATGAATCAATGTAAAATAAAAATAATTAATTTAAAAAAAAGAGTTGGACTCGGACTCGGTCTCGGACTCGGATGGTCTGGACTCGGACTCGGACTCGGACTCGGATGGTCTGGACTCGGTCTCGGTCTCGGACTCGGACAGTCTGGACTCGGACTCGGTCTCGGACTCGGATTGGGTGGACTCGGATACAACACTGTTGATTACCACAATGATAATGAGTACCAAAAATATAATTCTAGCTGTCATCATTATTGTCATGATTTTGTCTGATCAATTTGTCCCAGGTGACATGCTCTTCTGGTATGTCAACATGGGACATCACACCGAGGTCGTCCACGGCTGCTCTCTCAGTTTCAGCTTTCAACTCCAGACCCCCATCCCAAAGGGGTACTTCACGGAGCAGCGCACGCTCGTATCGGACCTGCCAGCAGAACAACGAGGCGCCCTCTATGCAGAGACTCACACCAGTGACGTCCGCTTCCTAGATAAATGCCGCATTGTCGTCAGGGGTGACCAGGTTTTCCTCCACTGATCAGGGGAAAAAATAAGAACTTGTTGTTGATATGATTTGCCAATTTGGAGTTACTATATGCACTTTGTGACTGCCTTTAAGCAGATGATTTAAAGGGGACCACCAGGCAAAGAGGAACACATTATTATATGTTTTGGTACCGTTTTGTGATATCAAATAGATGCCCAACATTTTGCAAAGGGTTGTGTAATTCATAAACAAAGCAATTCATTTCCACCACTTACAGAACCACTACTATTTCCTGGTTCCATACGGGCCAAACATTTGCGAGTGCGCCAATGCTATTCACGCGTACGTTTGTAGGCAATAGAATCCTGGGCAATTCGTTCGCTCTGCACATGTTAGTCTTCGCAATTCAGACCGCATGAACGCATGCTTTAGAATGGTGATGCGTTTTCCAATTATATATTTTTTTTTCTGGAAACATATTTTTGTGAACTTGTTGATGGAATGGACTACCAAAGAAGTTACATTTCATTGATAAGAATATTATTTTTGGGTGGTGGTACCCTTTAGTGAAACATTTAAGTATTCAGTGTAGTATCAGTGTCCTAGAGTGTTCAGAAAAGTATGTGTAGAGTGGAGAGAATAAGTTTGTTTTCATTCAAATTTGTAAAATATTGCCAAAATGTGTGACAATTATTTGTGTGATGACTACATGATGACCACATTTAGATGTAGTGTATAGATACAAGAAATTATGCAGTGATGTTAACTTGAATTGTGTAAAACCTGAACAACATCTCACTTTGTATTATGTTTTCATATGTATTTTGAAATTACATTATGTTACATATAGGATCAAAAGTTTTTGACAAAATACTTCTTTTTACTACAACATGTATGTAACTTACATACATGCCCGCCCCCCCCCCCCCCCCCCCCCCCCCTCAACGCAGTATTATTTAGGGTACGCATATGCTCGTTCCCTCCCTTTGAAAGCACCCCCCTATCTCAGGACTGCCAACATTTCGCAGGCTTTTCCTGCCTTGGAGACCCCCCTAAAAATCCGGAACACTGCTCAATGTACCCCCCTATTTCAGGAATTTGAACCCGGGATTTGATCAATTTTTCTATAATTTTCAAATAATGTAAACAAAGATATCTTACAACCCCCTTCTTAAACTACTCAGGAGTCCAAAGAGAGAGAGAGAGAGAGAGAGAACAAAAAATCTCCTTTTTAATGGACTCTCCGGGTGAAAAGTTAAACACACCCCCTTTTTTTACAATTCTCGGGCCGGACTTTTTCGAGCGAAAAATACCCCTTAACCGGAGATTTAGGGAACATGCATGCGGTCCCTCCGACCCCGGAGTGTGGGGGGGGGGGGGGGGGTGAAAGGAGTATTTTGTCAAAATGTTTTGATCCTATTTGCCTTGTACCATTTATATTGGGCTTCATTGGATATAATGATAATTGTCTAAGAAATACTTAGATTATATTTTCTCTTTGAACATCTCCTACACTTTTTATCCAAAATCTGCCAAATGTATATGCATGTAATTGACTGTCTTGAAGAAAGTAATATAAGTATGCCACTATGCCTCTGTCTTCCATGAAACTAATAATAATATAACTTCTAAGTATTTTTAATTGACTGGAATTCATCAATCATGTACAACTGTATAAACATTTGTTTCATTCATAGGGATATGGGGAGAGGGGGGAGGGGGGGGGGGGGGAGGGGGATGGGCTGTGCAAACTGATTCGGGAAAACTTATGTCATATTTTTTCGGCAAAATCGTAACAAGTGGTACAAACATTGGTGAGAACTTTATTTCCCCCCTTTTGTTTGTGCTTGTTGGGTGAAAAACAAGACGGTAATGGGGCAAAAGACTTTGCCCACCCCCCTTAAAGGTAAAGGCCAGTTTTGGAAACGCCCCCCTCTCAAAAAAATGAAATGGAAGCTCTTATTACCAATAATGTGAAAGAATATAATTGTACTAATATAGGATTATCCAAATTTGGCCAAGAAACCGCCTACTAATTGATATATTTGCAAAATTATAACTTGATCTGCTGCAGATAGAGATCGCCAACTCCGGAATCGCCCATACGCTACGTACAATGACCACGTGCGAGTACACGAGGTGACGGTTTTTACGGGCTTGTCCCCAGCTTGTCGATATATCTCCCCAGCGCTAGCCGCGTGGACAGGTCCGAACTGGCGGTGGATTTATAAATTTCACAGGGGGATATTGGATTTCTTCCGATATTTCTGTATTTAACGATGCTTAGGTTCCGATTTTAACACACAAGCCCTATTTCAATACTTATTCAACAATAATGATCAATATAGATGTATTCGGCTTCTTTCCCAAAACTGAAATTCATCTTTAAATAAAATTTGCCAGTGAACTCATGATTTCAGACACCCAGGAAAAAAAATCTATGTTCTCAAAATAATGTAAATACATTTTCTTGCTTTGTGCAATACTTACAGTGTATCTGATTATTAATATATTATTTTATATTTTGCTATTCATATTTTTCTCTACAGTTGTGCGCAATCAATGTTATATGAATATATATATTTAAGTAAGTAGCATTTTATTGTATTGAGAAGTACATCTTGAAAAATTTGCAATAATGAATTATTAAGTTTACAAAGAAAATAATATAATTAAGGAGCCTTATGCCCTCCGCACACAGAGCCGACTCAACCCAATCTGACTGGTTTTCAGGTGGTTCACGGCCCTGTAACGTAAAGATTCACGATTAATCGTACGATCAATCAATTGATTAATTAATCAGTCGTACAATTAATCGTGAATCTTTATATTACGGGGCCCAGTTCAGTATACGTTGCCTCATGACTCCTGTTTTGCCAGTCAAGAGCCAGGCAGAGATCATTCAATGCCGATTCAACAGATTCAGGCTACGACTGAGCGAAACTGATATGGTATATTTGTTTACTGTATTATTATGTTAATCAAACTATATGTTATACATGCTTATTTACAGTATTCAATTAATGTATTTCTTTCTGTATTATTTGTATAATAACTTTGTATTATGTGATTATGTTGAGAATAAAATGAACCAAATCAATCAAATCGAACCAAATCAAATTACTTGCCTGATGAGTAGGCTATAGCAAAAATTACTATAATTATGGTTCGTCCTCAGTTTGCGGTTCATGTGTGTGTGTCTTTCTGTGTGCACAAGTTATGATTTTTGTTCACATTTTGTTTTATTCCTCACCCAGCCACTTGGCGCAAGTGAGATTTTGTAGTCTTCTGAATATTGTCTGATGATCAGTCATGCGTGCAGAGATTAAAATGAAACGGGTACCAAAATATGCTAGGAGGATAACTCTACCAAGACATACTTTAAACAAGACAATTTTTTTCAAATTTTGCCATTTTTTCTGACTCTTTCTGTATAACTAAAGTGTTTCGGGCAATACACTGTTTGCTTGTTTTATACAATTTTATTGTTACTAGTCAGTCGATCAGGTAAAGAAAATGCAATTTGTGGGTGAATGACGTGAACTATTACAGTTGTTCTTAAGCCTATGTAGATCTATAGTATAATTACAATTGAACAAAAGTTCGTTTTCAATGTCAGATTTCTTATTTGATTCTTTACATCAATAAAAGCCATATCTATCATGGCCAGTGACGTCAATAACCTCGCTATAACAGAGCTTGTTATAAAGAACCTGAACATATTATGTATATCATAGGTAAGTTGCCTTCAACTATTTTGTATTAGTGTATACATTTTACCTACATATGTTTCGTATATTTTGTTAAATGTTAGCAATTATTTTCTTCAGTTTGCCAAGGCCATCTCTAAAAAAAAAAACTCTCCAGAGTAAAAATCCCTTGTGACATCATCAATCAATCACTGGTCAACTCACTGGTCAACTAACCGGTGATGAACAAAATACATACTTACAAAAGAACATGCTCACAATAACATATGACATAGCAAGTGCTATTGAAATTGAAAGTGTGTCAGTTAGAATAGTATTCAAACATGTGATGCTATTGTGAGCAAGCCCTCACCTTGGGAGAAGTTGTTTCACACCCTGTATTGTTCATCTATTTAGTGAGTATTGATTGGCAGATGTTTGAATACTATTATAACTGACACACTTTCAGTTTCAATAGCAGTTGCTATGTCAGATAAGCTCAACCATGATAAGGACAAGAAAGGCATTGATGAGGTTTTGCAGTGCATGTTATTGTGAGCATGTTCTTTTGTAAGTACGTATTTTGTTCATCACCGGTTTAGTTGACCAGTGATTGAGAGATGATGTCACAAGGGGTTTTTACTCTGGAGAGTTTTTTTTTATAGAGATGGCTTTGGCAAACCAAAGAAAATAATTGCTTAAAATGTTTAAAAATATACAAAACATATGTAGGTCAAATAGTTAACAAATAGTTGATGTATACACTAATACACAATAGTTAAAATCAACTTGCATTTGGATATGTGTAAGGTTTATATACAAAAATAAAGATTAAGATTAAAATTAAAGGAAATCAAGAGAAACTTATAATATAGATGGCACATTAAGAAGAATTTTGTATTGTGGGGTCATTCCATGTCAAATCACCCAAAAAAAGTGAAAATTTTCATCGCACCCCCTTCAAACTTGCTAATATTTCAAAACGCAAATCTCTAAGTTTTAGCCCGATCCGCCCAACGGTTTTGGCGCTATGGTCAATTCTTATAGGGGAATTTTGTCAGAAATGGGCGTTGGCACCATTTTTCAAATGGCCATTGTCCATTAACTGTTGGGTCAAATTATTTGGTAATGGTGTCATTGGACTGGGGATGTTATATGCAATCCATTTATGCAATTTTTTTTTCATGCATGAGTGAGCAAGTTTGGATACATTAACCTTTGACCTTAGACTTTGACCTTGGGTTAGGGTTAGGGTTAGGGTTAGGGGGTTTAGGGTTGAAAAATGGTGTCAACGCCCATTTCTGACAAAACTCCCCCATAAGAATTGACCATAGCGCCAAAACCGTTGCCCAGCAGATCAAGCTAAAACTTAGATATTTGCGCTTTGAAAGGTTAAAATATCATATGTACCAAATATTAGGAAATTTGAAGGGGGTGCGATGAAATCCATTGGGTGATTTGACATGGAATGACCCTGTGGTATTAAGTATATGTGAATCTAATAATTTCATCTTGTTTTTGTGATAGGTGGTAAAATTACATACATGATAAAAGTATGCACATGCATATGAATGCCCTCTGCACAGAGAGCCGACACAACCTGATCTGACTGATTTTCAGTCAGGCTATATGACCCTAGAGGTTTTTTCTGAATTTTATTTTTAAAAAAAATAAATAAAAAAAATAAATAAATAAATAAAAAATTGCAATAGAATTTGGAATTTCGGTGTGACTGTTATGTGTGTGTTTTTGTGTATTTGTGCTGACAAAAAAAATAAATAAATAAAAAATCCCGACCGACCTATCCTAATTTTTGGTTGCTCGTTACGCCAATCAAAATTTTATCATTTTTTTTGGCCTTAGTGTCACGACCACAGAAGGACAACGATGTCGTAATTTTTAAATTCGAATACCGCTGCTACGTTAATGAAATGCATCTCTAGAATATTCTTTGGAACTTATTAAAATACTTATTAAAATATGCTGTATTTCTTTTTAATTAACTCTTTGAGAAATCTCGTCGAGCATATCTTTCGCAAGCTAAAACAAGACCTCTGCTCGCAGGGAAGTTTTACAACACGCATCTCTATGGGCTCAATATGATCACCCGGCGTCTATGACGACATCATGGAATAGCATTTACTATTCCATGAATGACGACACGCATAGCACATTTTTCTCCATGGGCATTACTATGTTTGGTCACATGACGCTATGTAGACCAATCACTGAACAGGATTTCATTCATGTAGGATATAATTTATAATATTAAATATAATAAGCATCTTTCAAAGTAGTAAAATCGAAATTCTAATATTAACATCGGTGATTATGTACGGGACCACCATAGTAAGCGGAGCTTGAGGAAATGATGGTCCCTGACAAAAACTATAATACGTTACAAACTATAAAAAAAAAAAGAACGAGGGGACAAAAATGGAATGAGATGTTGGGTGCGGATGGATATGGAAGTGAAAGTGCTGTGCGTAGATGGATGGAATGTATTTAAATGCAGCTTAATTGGGCAGCAGCAAATTAACAAATATGTAATTAAATATACGTATTATATCATAAAAGAGTCTAAAATCAAATATATTACGACAAGTATCAATGAGAACATTGTTAATGTACAATTATTAAAGTTAGGATAAATTATACAATTGAATTAATTTCTTTTCCATTGCCATTCTGAACGATAGCACTGAGGGGCGATTTTTAAATTTGGAAGAGGATTCCACACACAGGCAGGCGCGCCGGAAGCAGTTTTGGATTGGGGGGGCAAAACCCCAAGGGGGCTCACGATTTATGTGTTTAGGGGCTCATGCCCAGAGGTGAGAGTGAGACCATGCGAGGATGAAGCGACCAAGCCCGAGGGAGCAAAGTGACTGAGCGGAGTCCCCCCCCCCCCCCCTCCCACAGTAGGGAGCTTTTCTGGGAATAGTTGTAAAGACATGAAAAGGGGGGCAAAGAAATGGGTTTCTAATGGAATCGAACCAGGGACAGTGGGACAGTGCTCCGACCTCTAAAGCTAGAAGCTCTTTTGATGGCGGTCCTTATATAGACCCAAAACTATATTTATTTCCATGTTTATGCTAGCCAGAAGCTAATAAATTTGTTTTGGATGAGCTTTTGCATTTTTTGACTTGAAATTGTGCAATCTGGTGCATAAAAACATGATCCAACAACATAGCTTACAACCAAAAATGAGTCCCGAGGGAGCGAAGCGACCGAGGGCTGGGGCAGAGCCAGAGCGGAGGGTTTGGGAGGGGGTATCCTCCTCTCACGGGGAAGATTTTGCATTTATATACTTGAAATGGTGCATTCTGGTGCTTACAAACATAAACCATATGCCACATTTGTATGATCCAACAACATAGCTTACAGCCAAAAATGAGTCCCGAGGGAGCGAAGCGACCGAGGGCTGGGTCAGAGCCAGAGGGGGAGGGTTTGGGAGGGGGTATCCTCCTCCCAAGGGGAAGATTTTGCATTTATATACTTGAAACGGTGCAATTTGTTGCATAAAAACATAAACATATGCCACATTATGTATGATCCAACAACATAGCTTACAGCCAAAAATGAGTCCCGAGGGAGCGAAGCGACCGAGGGCTGGGTCAGAGCCAGAGGGGGAGGGTTTGGGAGGGGGAATCCCCCTCCCACGGGGAAGATTTTGCATTTATATACTTGAAATGGTGCAATTTGGTGCATCAAAAAACATAAACCATATGCCACATTATGTATGATCCAACAACATAGCTTACAGCCAAAATGAGTCCCGAGGGAGAGAATCGACTGAGGGCTGGCATGGCTGGGGCAGAGCCAGAGGGGGAGGGTTTGGGAGGGGGTACCCCCTCCCACGGGGAAGTTTTGCATTTATATACTTGAAATGGTGCAATTTGGTGCATCAAAAACATAAACCATATGCCACATTATGTATGATCCAACAACATAGCTTACAGCCCAAAATGAGTCCCGAGGGAGCGAAGCGACTGAGGGCTGGGTCAGAGTTAGAGGGGGAGGGTTTGGGAGGGGGTATCCCCCTCCCACGGTGAAGATTTTGCATTTATATACTTGAAATGGTGCAATTTGGTGCATAAAAACATAAACCATATGCCACATTATGTATGATCCAACAACATAGCTTACAGCCAAAAATGAGTCCCGAGGGAGCGAAGCGACCGTGGGCTGGCATGGCTGGGGCAGAGCCAGAGGGGGAGGGTTTGGGAGGGGGTATCCCCCTCCCACGGGGAAGATTTTGCATTCATATTATACAAACAGCCAGAGCAATAAGGAACTACGTGGTACAGAAAAATCCACCCCGACGTACCATACGCAAGTTACACAACAAACTGAGATAATTTGTTTGCGCGCGAAGCGCGCAGCAAAAACGTTAAATGGATGTATAACTTAGTTTTTAAATGTTAGAATTAACAAGTATTGGCTGACACATTTAATTTTTTCTTTTCCTTTTTCTTTCTTTCTTTCTTTCTTTTCTTTTTTTCTTTCTTTTTTTTTGAGGGGGGGGGGGGGCTTTTTGGGGGGGCAAAAACGCGTTTTGCCCCCCCACTTTTTGGATTGGGGGGGGGGGGGGGGGCGGCCGCCCCCCCTGCCCCCCCACTTCCGGCGCCTATGCACACAGGTCCACACGTCGGGAGGATTGTATAAATGATACTTGGTTGCATTACGAGTACAATAGTTATGAATGTCTCTATTACAAATAAAAATATCTAAAAACTGGGAGGGTACTTTTTCTATACTTGCCTTATACATGAATGTTGCAGTTTGTAACGTATACATATCATGAACCTTAATGATGTACATAAACGATACAAAATTGGATCCGTATGTGCTAAATATGTGGTAAATTTAGTAGGCAAGTACATCAAACGCAGAGATATCCATTGTAAATTGCCATTCACAAAAGCCATAACCAACAAGTACATGTAGCGGCTATTGTGCCTATACAGGGTGGCCCCCCCAAAAAACGGAACGGGGCACTTCCCAAAATAAAGTAACAAAATGAACATGTCCATCGGATAGGGTGTCCTTTCCAATGAACAACGATACCAAGAAAAGTAATTTTGGACGAGTAGTTTTTGTTCTAGGGCGCTTTGAGTGAGACCATGTCATGTTCCTATTTTTGTCAATTTTTACCAAGTCAGTGTCTGATAAATGAGACTTACTGCCCGTCATACTACTGTTGACCAAATTATGCCCATTCTCTCGGCACCGCTCGGCACACAGCTGAATGCACACTAACCATGGCGCGCGGAATACTCGCGTGTTCAATGGTATTTCGGGCAGTAAGTCTCATTTGTCAGGCACTGACTTGGTAAAAATTGACAAAAAATATAGGAACCTGACATTGTCTCACTCAAAGCGCCCTAGAACAAAAACTACTCGTCCAAAATTACTTTTCTTGGTATCGTTGTTCATTGGAAAGGACACCCCTATCCGATGGACATGTTCATTTCGATACTTTATTTTGGGAAATGCCCCGTTCCGGGTTTTTTGGGCCACCCTGTATAGGCTACTGAGATAGCACATATGATTCATGTGCACTTGATGATGATCGATGCTGATGGTGGTGGTGGTAAATGTGTTAGGGGAAAGATTGTCAGGAAATTGCCACTTGAACATTCAGCGATCTTGATAAAAAATCCACGCTTATAATCAGAGAAAGGGAAAATTAACACTGCATTATGAAACAATTGTTTACTGTGTGTGTGTGTGTGTGTGTGTGTGTGTGCGTGTGTGTCTGTAAGCACCCCCAACCGAGGACATACCCTAACCCTAACCCTATCCAACCACGGACACATTTCCAACCGTGGACCGTCCTCGTTTACTTAACTAGTGCAAAGGATTGCTAATTCATATGCCATTCATATGCGCGCGCATCAAAAATCCGGAAAAATTAACGTGCAACCCGTACGTCCACGGTTGGACGCAGAAAGTCAAACACATACACAATAGTCCTCGGTTGGACGCAGAATATCAATGTGACACATATTAGTGTCCAAGTTTGCATAGTACAAGGATTTAGGTCCTCGATTGACATGGCTTACAGGTATGTGTGTGCGTGTGTGCGTGTGTGCGTGCGTGCGTGCGTGCGTGCGTGCGTGTGTGTGTGTGTGTGTGTGTGTGTGTGTGTGTGTGTGTGTGCGTGTGTACGCGCGTGTGTGTGTGTGTGTGTGTGTGTGTGTGTTTCTGTCTGTCTGACTTTCTTTTTTCAAAACACAGTTTTATTCCTCACCTATCCACTTGGCGCAAGTGAGCTTTCGCAGTCTTCTAAAGATTGTCTTTTGTTCAGTCATGCGTGTAGATATTCAAATGAAAATGATACCAAAATGTGCTGGGATCGAGGATATCTCTAACCAAGACAAGACATATATCATGAAATCCATGATTTCATTTTCTTACTTCAAACAAGACAGCTTAAACAAGTTGGGATTTTTTCTGACACACTCTGCAAGAGTCCGACCTTTGATATTTCGCGCCACATGACTGATTTCTTCCAAATGAACCATTGTGCCCACTTCGTTCAATCGCCCACGAGTTGTATTGTCATGATTGTTGTGAAATGTGAATACATATTTACACAAATTCACAAACAAACTCGATGAGTAGATGACAAGGGGGAAAACCCAGTTTAATTTCAATGAATTAGCACGAAAGAGAGTGGGCGGACGCCATTTTACCTTCGTTTCCAGCACTGCAATCGACGGCCTTTCTAACATGCAGCAAGTTATCATTGGAACGGTAAATATAGCTTTTGATTTGGCATTATATAGTTGTACTTGTCCTTGTGTAATGGTACAGCTGATGCAAATATATATTTTTTTCTCGATTTGATGAATATAAAATGACAAATAAAAATAGGGAGCAATTAATATAGTCTACGGGACCACCGCAATTGTATGAAAAACTGTACTTTCATTGGTAATACTGTATAATTGATGTGCCCAGCAGATCCCTGTCTAGAACGACTTGACACTAATGACATTTGGTGCGAATAAACTAACGGACTTTATGTTCCTCGTACATCACTTCAAGTATATATGATTCTAGAACGCTCTTCAGTTTAATATTAAATATCACGATGCCATAAGCGGGATATTTGAAATCAAAACCGATTCAATTCTTCTGTTGCCATAAGCCCCAAAACAAGGGTACAATATAGAAATGTACAGGTAAGCTCCAATTTGTTTTTAGTTAATAATGTCGGTTCTATGGATTCATTAAACAATTAGCCGAAATTTACACTATAATAATGTAGTTAAATGTATCTGGTAACATTGTCCAAATCCACAAATATTGTGTAGAACATAGTTCTCTTTACACCTTGTTGCATTCGTATTGTCGATACAAATGTTTTATTTGTTCGAATTTCCCTTTCATTAAAAATATAATTACGATTGAAGTGTTCAGATTTGTATTATCCTGACTAAAAATGTATAACTTTGTACATTAGCCAGTGGAATAGCTTATATCACTTTGTACTTTCGCTCATTACTTGGCCGTAATTATGATACCAATTTAACGTGACATTTTCACACATTATACTCAGTTGACATATATCAGATCGCAACAATATTCTTTGCACATGTCAACAAAGTTACTAGATACGTTCAAGCAATTATACACTGTGCAACGCAGTCAAAACAAAACGAAACTTCTATAATTATTTTGGTCTATGAAAAGGATCTAGTATATAACCATGATTGGTAACATTGTAAAATCTACACAAAAATTACCTTGAACTTAATAAAGCAGTTCTCACTTGGCTCATATTGTAATACATGAAGTAGGTTTCGTTTTTTTTCTCCAAATTTCGTTTTGTTTTAGAAGATATTTATGATTTGATCCGTGTTCGGATTTTAAGTTTGATATTTATACAAATTCCCTCATTGTTTAAAATTACAGGAAAATAGATAAGTTTGCAGCTCAAAGAGACTTGAAGCCATACATCAGCATTGGGAAAGTTATCATGGGTAAGTGTCTTTATGCAAACTAATTTATAAATATTGTTGAAATGGTATAAAAGAGGATTTATATGGTTAAAGGGATAGTTGAGTTTCGGTAAAGAGAGTACAGTTTTGGTCAAACTGAATTTTAGTAACCAAAAACCTGCACCATAACATTACAAACTAATTGTTATAACTCATGCACCATTCTCAAAAGGAATACAAAATTACAAATGACTATGTAAAAAGCCTGATATCATTCAAAATAATAATAATAATTATAATAATTATAATAAGAAGCCCTTAAAACTCAAAAGGGGCGCTCTCTAAAAACTCATCGGTTTCAACCATTTTAAATAAAATATGTGCACGTGATGTTTTGCTTAAATAGTGATTAGATAGAGAAATAATCAACAACTATTTTAAAAATCTCTTTTGTAAATTTTGACAAGAGAAGCATTTAAAAAAAACCTTTAACGGCTGGTTCAAAATTATCGAATAATGTGGGGCCCCACAATTATTATAAATGGTTATGTGTATGGATATTTCAGCCATTTCTTAACCAATTCTGATCAAATAAACTATAAAGTTTATTCTGTCATTACAATTGTATGCTCTTTCAAATTTGACACTAGGTTTTACATTATCTCACAAAAAATGTATTTTGTGTAGCGCCGTCTTTACCAAAAACTGAACTATCCGTTTTAATGTATAAGTATCATTAATATTAGTTGTAGTTGTATTATTCTTATAAATATTATTATTTACATTGTTATTACTATTATTATTTATTGTTATATTATAATCATTATTATTATTAATATTTATTATTATGTGGTAGTCATAATCCAGATGGATGTTGTATACTAGGTAGTGTTGATTTGTTGGGTACTCGTCTGGAGGAAGGGGGTGGTAATCATCGGGAATTTTCTTGAGAGTTGTTGTCTGGAGTTAATCGTCCGGGGGTTATTGTCGGGGGGTGGGGGGGGGGGGGGGCAGGGGGGGGGGATTCGTCCGGGGGTAAATGTCTTGAGGGGAAGTTGGTCGAGAGGGAGTTGTCTTTGGGGTAATTGTCCGGGGGGGGGGGGGGGGGGGGGGTCGTCCGGATGTACTAGTCCGGATTCTCAATTCAAATTTCCATTTGCGAAATCTATACGTCCCTATAATAGTTCATGATGTTTGAATTTTGGTGTGCATATTTTGTGTTGGATATATATTGTACAGTTGTATTTTTGTGGGTTTGCATGCGTGCGTGTGCAGCTGTGTATCCCAGGCTGAACTGACAAACTTTTCCTATGTGGAACATTCACGCTGCATAATCTTACTTACTGGCGTATAGTTTATTATTGATTATTATGATGACAATTTAGGTTATTTTTTGTATGAATTAGCCTACTATATATCAATTTTCCATGCGCACTATTATTCATTTTGTTTTCTGCATAGCCACTAACCACACAGGCTATGGAACACATTTTAGCTGACCCATTACATAGCGATTATGAAAAGTGATTTCTTGCATATTCCAATAATACGTTTTGCAGATAAGGTGAAGAAGTTCTTCCGGAAAAAAGCAACACAGTACGGCTTGCTGAGCATGGCCGAAACGGTAAAACACTTATTGCATAATATTGTTAATGTACTTGCATTTTACCTAATACAACCTAATACAGGAAATGATGATAAAAGAAGCCGGATAATATTAAAGGGGACCACCACGCAATTAAAGAACACAGGCTTGTATGTTTTGGCACCGTTGTTTGATATCAAAGACATGTCCAGGCAAATAGTTGTGTAATTCATAAGCTTTAGCAATACAATTAACTACCAAACATTACTGAACCAACGACGCATCATGGATCTGTTTACATGCCATACGTCCATACGTCTGGAGACAATAGAAGCACGGTAGACTCAAACGTCCCAGACAATTCTGCAGACCCATGAACACAGGTTCTTAGGTGTGGTGATGAGATTTTACATTAAATGATTTGTTTGAAACCCTATTTTTCTGAACTTGTTGAACAAACTAGCTGAACTATGATTTGAGCCAATGTGTTAAAGTAAACTAAATAAGATTGAACGATTCAAACTAAAAAGAAAACAATTAAAAATAACCATTGTATTCTGTGCACTTTACTTATCACGCGTGCACATTTTTACGTCGATCCGCCGCTCTGCGGCCGAAATCTTAAGGGGGGGGGGGGGGGGGCATGATGCCCCCCGGCCGTAGGAAGACCTCAAATAGCCCGGCCTTTTTTTAGGGTTAACACGTTTATATGACTGTTGATTAGAACAACTATGTATCTTTATCCATTAATTATTATTTATTTACTTACTTGATATTTGATAAAAACAATTACGCTTTACGCATCGCTATTATTATAGGTAAATAAATTGTTCTCTATGGAGCCTTTTCCCCCAAAATAAGATCAACGCCAATGGATGCATATTTGCTCATAAACGTATTAAAAACTACTCTGTACTGTTTCTCTTTCTAAAATTCAACCACCACCTTGCTACCGATATCAGCCTCAGGTAAGTATGATTTCGTCTGTCTACAGTGGTCTTGAGTAGACATACTATACATGTACATCATGAATGTAACTTTGGGCAACATGCATGTATGTATAAGCAACATATTATATACCAAGCGGCTATCGACATCAACGTGCATAACACACTATACTAAACATGCTAAAGGCTTAAATTACATTAATGTCGAAATGTGAATGTGTTAGAAATTATAACTAAAGGAAGATTCTCAATTTTAGGTTTAAAAAAACGTTAACGGGGTGTCCTTGTCGAGTATATTCACTTCATGTGTATCTATCTATTTTTCATTAAATCACCTTTGAAATGTTCATTTTCATATTCAAGTGCATACAAAGTAAGTGTATATCCTTACCCAGGAAGATTATATGACTACTGATTAGAAAAAATATGTTTGTTTATCTATTCAATATTTCTTTGTTTTGAATAATTACAGGAAAATGAATTACTCCCTATGAAGCCTTTTCCCCCGACATAAGATCAACGCTAATACCTATTCGATCATGTATTAACAACTATTCTGTATTGTTTTCTCTTTCTAAAATTCAACCACTACCTTGCTACCGATACCAGACCCGAGTAAGTATGATTATGTCTGTCTACAGTGGTCTTGAGTAGACGTTCTATATAATGTATATCATAAATGTAACTTTGGGCAACATGCATGTATGTGTAGGCAACATTATTATAAACCGAACACAAAAAGTAACTTCACCCCTAAGCAATTGCCCATAATTTCATAACCGATTATTGTTTCAAGATGTCGTCTTGGCACAATATTGGCACAGGTGTTATGTTTAATATGTGCAAAAATCAGAGATATTCATTACTTTATGGCTGAGCACAGATTAAAGACAAAATGGCCCAATTCAAAAGTCACAAGGTATTGCGCGTGCCTGTACAATGTTGTGAATCCGCACATGTGGCGGAATGCATTGATCATGGTTTATGAAACAATGCTGTTTGATATTCCATTCATTTTGATTTTGTGATGGCACATGTGGTAAAATGCATTATTTGCAATTGTAAAACAGTGCATTTTTTAATTTTCCAACTCTCAATAATTTGTAGTGATGATAATACTTTTGCGAATTTTGAAATATGACTATTTGTTCTGTAATGTGTGCTCACTCAACCATGGATTAATGGTTACCCTCTTATTTTTACACATTGTTTTCCTAACTACCATTATGGATATATTGGCAAGACAAAATCTTGAAACGATTCTTGGTTATGAAATTATGGGCAATTGCTTAGGGGTGAAGTTACAAGCAAATGTGCTTTCGACATCGTATGTCATCGAACCGTACGAAACAAGATAATAGATCACTCCAAAGTTATATAAACGTTAATACCATAGAACGGGGTGTCGTCGTCGTGTACCTTCAGTTCATGTGCATCTATTCTGTTTGCACTTATTAACAAAACATTACATCCACATTGAAATGTTCATTTGCTTATTCAAGCGCATTAAAACTAAGTGTATTCCCTTACTTACCAAGTTGATATGACTGTTCATTAGGAAAATTATGTATGTTAATTTATTAATTATTACTCGTTCACTTCAGAATATTTTGAATAATCACGCTATATTCAATTCAATTCAGTTTATTCAACACTTGTCATAAAATACATCAATTGCAAAAAATACAAAAATACAGAGATAGAGAAAAAACAAACAAACATAAAAGACATTCATATGACACCACCTCCCCTTCTGTTCTCTCTAGCATTCATTACAAATATATCTATTGATTAAAATTATAATAAGGTATTGCATCTTTTATCCAAATTTCAGTCAAACCTATTGCAGAAAATTGCACATTCAAATCATCTAAAAATGCATTACGTTTCACCCAAGTTAGAAAATATCCGCTTCTCAGGCCTGAGTAGAGGTTGAGAGATTCGTGCCTCTAGTAGAATTTTATCATCGTTTACTTATCGTTTACTTATCGTTTTTCTTATCGGTTTACTGCGTGTAACTGGAGGAGATTATCTCTATAATACCACTAGGTCTCGGGGGGCAGTTAACAGGGCCTGGAATGTTGACGAAAGCTATTAAAATGGTTGAGTTGATTTCCACCGTGGTGGAGATCACGGCTAACTTAGTGAAACGTAATGAACATATTGCATCATAATTTCTATTTAAGCTGCGACTATTAATATGCAAGTATGTTTGATAAAATAAATTTGACTGTAAATTTAAAGAGTGTACCTGTGAGTTAAATTCACATGGGGTATAGGCCTAACATAAACTTTCAGGTCCATCAATTTCATCATCCCCTATATTACGACTTAACAAATTACGAATATTTTGATAGTCTTTTGTCATTTGATTCTAAACAGGAACTTTGGAGAACCAGGCATTATGACACGAGTAGAATACAACATAAAACATACACAAAGGCACGCATAAAAAAGCATGGTAAAACATCTGGCAACAGAACAAATAAATAAGCTAAAATCCATAATGGTAGACTATACAATTGCATGGCTATACTTATAGGTAAATGGATTGCTCTCTATGACGCCCCCCCCCCCCCCCACCCCCCCCCCCCCCCTCCCGAATAAGATGAACGCCAATGCCTATTCGAATATAATGTATGTTTTAACAACTATTCTGTATTGTTTTCTCTTTCTAAAATTCGATGGTAAGTATGATTATGTATGTCGCCATTGGTCTTGAGCAGTAGACATACTAACTATGTACATTATGAATGTAACCTTGAGCAACATAAGCAACATAATATATTACATGCGAGTCGGCTATTGACATCAAATGACATCAAACACAACGAAACTATGTTTTTCTTAATCATATCAACCCCGAATTGTTATGTTTGTTTACCTATTTAAGTGCATTAAATAACATGCATTTGCTTATGAAAAAGGTTTATATTAATGTGCATTAGGAAATTATATATGTGTGTATAAATGCATAGAATCGTTTTGATACATTCAATGCAATAGTTAAACAGAGATTATGTTATATGCATGGCTAGTGAATTTAGTTGATCTCCATGTAGCCTTGTTCCCTTAACAAGTTCTACGATAATATCGATTTAGTCATGTATGAGATAACAAGTGTTCCGTTTTGTGTTCTCTTTCTCCACTTCAATCACCATCTTGCTATCGATGCCAGTTCCCGGTAAGTATTAAATGCATGTATATAGTGGTCTTGAGTAAAAATATTGTATATCATGAATGCAACATTGGGTAACATATACAAATGTGTAGGGAATAATATTATTTAAAAAAGTGTATTGACTATATACATATACGTCCATCAAAACAAGAAATAGTTGTCGCCAATGTCGATTTATATGTGTTAGAATGTATAACCTAACTAAGATTAAATGATTCTAACTAAAAAATAAAAACAAATAACGTCAATACCGTTGGAAGGGGTATCGTCGCCGGTACCACCAGTTCAAGTGTGTTATTACTTTCATCAAAACTGTATTGTTATGTTTGTTTGCTTACGCAAGTGCATTAAAGTACGTGTATTTGCTTATTCAACACATTTATATTAATCTACATATCAGAAGAGTAGGCCTGTACAGTGCGAGTAAAAAAAAAAACGAAACCGGACTTTGATAGCTTATAAATCCAGAAATCTAGAAGTATAAATGTTGATATTGGTATCATGTTAAAGCTTGGGAAATTGCCTTTAAAATGATATATCATACATTCTGATCACTTCACGCTTCACCGATCGCGACCTAATTATCCAAAGGCATGCAAAAACTACCCGTGTCCAAGTTTTCAGTGTTCTTGTTTTGTGAATGGTTGCATCTGTTGTTTGATTTTCAAAGATAACTTCATCCTAACAATGTCATATTCAGGGCCCCTGCCTCCAAACAATGGGGCTGCTGATAGTGGGGGATCCCCTTCAACATTGATAAACATGAAAAGATTGGCAACCAGCTGGTATTTGTTTTGATTCACCAAAGGATATTCTTGAAATGCTCTTTTGAAGAAAAAAAAATGTAAACAAACGCATTCATTTATGATAAACACAACCAAAAGGTCCTCCCTAATCAAAATATCGTAACTTTTTAACAAAAAGGTTTTGAGCAAAATAACTTGGCAGGATTGTTTCTACACTTATTCACTAACTTCTGTGTGAAAATGAAAGTGGTCCTCTTATTCTTGCATGAGTGAGCACACAATAAAGACAATATTTTCACTTTTCAAAAGTCACGTGACTCTTGTGACTTTAGAAAAGTGACAATTTTGTCTTTAATGTGTGCTCACTCATTCATGACTAGACGGATAAATATCATTTTCAGACAGAATCGAGTCAATAAGTGTAGAAACAATCCTGCCAATTTATTTTGCTCAAAACTTTTTCGTTAAAAAGTTACGTTATTTTGATTAGGGGGGACTTACTTTTGTTTGTTGTGTTTAGAACAAGATAAGGGCAAACTTGGACACGGGTAGTTTTTGCATGAATTTGGATAATAAGTTCGCGTTCAAATGTATGATGTATCATTTTAAAGGCAATTTCCAAAGCTTTAATCTGATACCAATATCAACATATATATGTTTATAATTGTGGATTTATAAGCTATCAAAGTCCGGTTTCGTTTGTTTTGACTCGCACTGTATATGTCTATCTATAATCAATTAGTTTGTACTAAGGGGAGGGCCAATGTCGAAAAAAGTGACTTTAGGTTGCCAGATCTCCACAACACGTTTAAACCGATTCTAATTGCAAGTATTTTTAATGAGACAACTTAATTCAGAGGTCTACCTCAACAAATTTGTTGCGAACACCTCCAAATTCAAGATGGCGTCCAAAAAGGCAGCCGTTTTGTATTGCTATAGATAATTGGCGAGATTTCCCAAACGACACTTTATATCAACATTATTCTGCGAGATTTCCCAAACACCACCTGAAATAAGCATGATTCTGCAATCATATTACAGACAATAATATTTCCTATAATCTGATACCAAACACCGTGAGGTTCAGGATATGTAACACGGTCATGTTTAGCCCCAAACTCAAATTTGATGCATTTTCCCCCAAAAATATGAAATTATTGATTTACATAATTACGCATAAATCAATAATTGTATTTGCAGTTGGATTAATACTTTTCGAAAAGCTGTCCAATTATATCGACAAAACTCTCTGAAAATTTCAAATGTAAACCTTATCTGAAAAAAAGTTATAGTTCTTGGAAGTCAGCATTAGCTATCCACAAAACGGGTAGTTTTGCATGATTTCTCATGCTATACAGGGTGTCTCAAAAATGTGTAATCTTAATTAGGGGATTTGTATACTAAATGATTGCGTCAATCTCGGGACACCTTCAATTCCAGTTATGAAAAAAAAGAAAAAAAGAAACACCATTTCTTGTAATATGATGAATATTCCACCATCATTATGTAGTCCGCGTAGATGTCGTGTCTGTCCTGTATTTGTTTAATTGCATTTATCATAAATCAAACGCTAAAAATGAACTTTAAAATTCCACTCCACATGGAGCATTCCAGTCAGCTGCATACTGACGCGCATGTCATGCATATTGCGAATTCGAATCATACTGGGTGTCCATGATGTGTTTTAACAGTATCAGGATCATGCTCATTATTTTTAATAAGTGTCTTACGGAAGTACACCATATTCGGGACATACTGTAATATGTGCAGAGCGTATCTAGATTCGAACAACATCTATATCGCAAGGAGCGCACCCTTCATGCCCTTCATATCTTATTACATGTACCTGGAGACCATAAAGGTATATAGAATTTGTCTGACTCAGTATTAAAACAAAACAAACTCAATTGCTAAACTATTATGCACAACACCGAAAAGCCTCAGCAGGCCTAATGTTTATTTTGTTTTGCACTACACTGTACTCGTGTGACCATATGGTAACAACAGCCGATTATGGACAAAAATATACCAAATCAACAAATATTTATTTAAAAAAAATAAAAATAGCAGCTAAAGGGTGTCATTTCTCATGTGATTTGTTTCCTCCATGTTCACGCGAAAATTAGTGTGCATAATGCGGCTTGTAGTAGCCAGATATATGATTTATTGTATTTCTATTGTTGTTGTTACTATGATTACAAATGTACACGGTGGTACAAAAAGTTGCCCTACGATAAACCTAAGTAATAGCATATTCAAAGTGTTCTCCGAACCCTGAAAAGGTCTAGCTAACTGTGGTGTTCTGAATAATAATCATGTTAAAAACATAATTATCCAGATATGGTCGATCCAACACTTACTGTAAATGACAAGCGCCTCCCATTTGAATATTGCACTATACAGTGCACTTTGCATGATGGATTTATTATTGCAGTGACATTACCGATACACTTTTTTCGTGTACTATTTCAAACCGATGGCGGCATATTCATGACATAAAAGAAGAAAACTGAAGGTTTTGCTAAAAAGGGTATAAACAATATGTCATTATTTAGGAGAAATTCTTGAATAAAGTCCGTAAACAAAAATTACATATATTGGGGCACCCTGTATAGTGTTCGAAATCGTACAAATTTGCTGTATTTGTCGATATCAAATGCTGAGTTCCAAGAACTATAACTTTTTGTTCAGATACGGTATACACTTAAAACTGTCAGAGAGTATTGTTGATATAATTGGACAGTTTTTTGAAAAGTATTAATTCAACTGCTTTTGCAATTATTGATATATGCCAAATTATGTGAATCAATAATTTCATATTTTTGGGAAAAAAATGCCCAAAATTTGAGTTTGGGGCTAAAAATGACCGTGTTACATATCCTGAAACCCATTGTGTTTGGTATCAGATAATAGGAAATCTTATTGACTTTAATATAACTGCAAAATCATGCTTATTTCAGGTGGTGTTTGAGAAATCTCGCCAATAATCTATAGCAAGTCAAAACGGCTACTTCTTTGGACGCCATCTTGGATTTGTGAGGTGTTCGCAACAAATTTTTTGAGGTAGACCTCTGAATTAATTTGTCTTATTAAAAATACTTGCAAATAAAACTTGTTTAAACTTGTTGTGGAGATCTGGCAACCTAAGTCCTTAAGGAAGCCACTTTTTCGATGTTGGCCCTCCCCTTATACATTCACTTGAGAAGTTTAACAAAGTTTACGATCGAGTAAAACAAATTGCTCTACATGCAGCCTTGTTTCCTGAACTAGATCCACGCGCTTATTCCGATTATGTCATGTATGTGATAACGTAATATGTGTTCCGTTTTGTGTTCTCTTTCTCCTGCTCAATCACCATCTTTCTACCTATGCCAGATGAAGGTAAGCATTATACGTATATTAAGTGGTCTCGAGTAGACGTAATGCACATTATTAATGTAACATAAAACAAGAAGAACGGCTATCGACAGGTATTTGTAAATCATGGCCGTTTCTTCCAAGTTTGACACTTGGATGCTCTTGGCACCCATATGAATGGAAATATTTTTCTCACAACTGTCAGGGTAACTAACAAATGAATTCAAATTCTGTGCATACCTTTATATCAATGGTGTGTACTCGTGTGAGGTCTTGTTGTTAAAAGATGTATTGATCTCTCAGAAAAAAAAGAGAATATATGTGTTCCTTTTTGTGTTCTCTTTCTCCACTTCAATCACCATCTTAATACCGATGCCAGGTTACGGTAGTATTATATGTTTGTCTCTAGTGGTCTTGAGTAATGTGTTATTTAGCATGAATATAGCATTGGGCAATATGTACAAATGTGTAGGCAATGGTATTATATAAAGTATATTGGATATACATAGAAGTCCATCAAAACAAGACCTAGTTGTCGCTAATGTTGTTTTTTTATAAAATTTCGAATTTATAACCTAACTAAGATTAAACGATTATAACTAAAAATAAAAACAAATAATGACAATACCGTTGGGATAATATCGTTACTACCTGGGCCCCGTTGTAGGAAGAGATACAATTGATTGTAAATTACAATTAATTGTAAGTCAGAAATGTGCGTATTTCAACCAATCAGAATTCCGCATTTAGTCACATTATCTGACTTGCAATAGAGTAATTGCAACTTTATATTACAATTGATTGCATTTCCTATTGCGTTTACCTATTTAAGTGCATTAAATAACATGCATTTGCTTATAAAAAGGTTAATATTAATGTGCATTAGGAAATTATATATGTGTGTATAAATGCACATAATGTTTTGATACATTCAATGCAATAGTTTTAGTAGGCTTGTTAAGAGGTCCGCCACTGCAATTTGGGGTACAATTCTTTTAGTAACTTCAACATATTCCTTGGATAAAAAGAAGAAAATTCATTCAAAGAGACACCCTGTTTATATGCAAATTAGGTCTAATTTCCATAATTTATGCAAATGTATTGATGGGAATGGGATATCTATGCCAATGGTGTTTTTATTGACATTTTCGGGAGAACATAATCCTTGGATCAAAAGAAGAAAATTTATCCAAAGAGACACTCTGTATCTATGCAAATTAGGCCTAATTTCCATAATTTATGCAAATTTATTCATGGGCCCAGAAATAACGGAACGGGGCACTTCCCAAAATAAAGCCACGAAATGACTGGGTCCATCGGATAGTGTGTCTTTTTAAATGAAAATTGATACCAAGAACATTAATTTTGGTCGTGTAGTTTTTGTTTTACAGCGCTGTGAGTGACACCATGTCAGGGTTCATTTTTCTTCAATTTTGACTGACCTGTTGGCTAAAGAATGACCCAAAACGGCTCGTTATAGAATTACGGTGCTGTGGCTATTCAGTCGATTGCACATTAACAAAGGTGTCCGCATCATTGTTCACCGTAATTCTATGACGAGCCGTTCGGGTCATTCTTTAGCCAATAGGTCAGTGAAAATTGAAGAAAAATGAACCCTGATATGGTGTCACTCACAGCACTCTAAAACAAAAAGTACACGACCAAAATTAATGTTCTTGGTATCAATTTTCATTTGAAAAGACACACTATCCGATGGACCCAGTCATTTCCTGGCTTTATTTTGGGAAGTGCCCCGTTCCGTTATTTCTGGGCCCATGAATAAATTTGCATAAATTATGGAAATTAGGCCTAATTTGCATAGTTACAGAGTGTCTCTTTGGATAAATTTTCTTCTTTTGATTCAAGGATTATGTTCTCCCGAATATCTCAATAAAAACACCATTGGCATAGATATCCCATTCCCATCAATACATTTGCATAAATTATGGAAATTAGACCTAATTTGCATATAAACAGGGTGTCTCTTTGAATGAATTTTCTTCTTTTGATCCAAGGAATATGTTCTCCTTCAAATATGTCAATGAAAACACCATTTTCATGGAATATCCCATTTTCATGAATAAATTTGCATAAATTATGGAAATTAGGCCTAATTTGCATAGATACAGAGTGTCTCTTTGGATGAATTTTCTTCTTTTCATCCAAGGAATATGTTGAAGTTATTAAAAGAGTTGTACCCCAAATCGCAGTGAACACCCATATTTTGGGGTCTTAACAAGCCTACTATTTAACAAAGTATGCGATATATGCATGACGAGTAAAATAAATTGCTCTACATGCAGCCTTGTTTCCTGAACAAGTTCCACGCGCTTATACCGATATGTCATGTATGTGATAACGTAATATGTGTTCCGTTTTGTGTTCTCTTTCTCCTGCTCAATCACCATCTTTCTACCTATGCCAGATGAAGGTAAGCATTATACGTATATTAAGTGGTCTCGAGTAGACGTAATGCACATTATTAATGTAACATAAAACAAGAAGAACGGCTATCGACAGGTATTTGTAAATCATGGCCGTTTCTTCCAAGTTTGACACTTGGATGCTCTTGGCACCCATATGAATGGAAATATTTTTCTCACAACTGTCAGGGTAACTAACAAATTAATTTAAATTCTGTGCATACCTTTATATCAATGGTCTGTACTCGTGTGAGGTCTTGTTGTTGAAAGATGTATTGATCTCTCAGAAAAAAAACAACATATGAGAACGCCATAAAAGAGGAAGAGCTTAAATCAAGGCTTCCATGAGTTAATGATTTAATTTCTCTCTTTAATCTTTCATTTTCACACCTTACCAATGTTCATGATGTTTGCAAAACTCAGAAATATGATTCCCTTTTAGTTCATTTCATTCATTATCTATTTCGTTGGTTGAAACTGAAAAGAAACAAGCAGTCACTTTCTCAAAAGATATAGTGCGAGAACACAATGAACAACTTCGTATTTGTAAGGCGTGAACACAATAGACAACGCGTCTCCTTACACAACCTGGAGGAAAGGGACATCTGAAACGATTTACCAAGATCCCCATCCTCAGTGACCACTGAAGCAAATCGAATAGGGTTTTGTGCAAGATGTAGGTAATAAGTTATTGTTTCATACCCGATTTACATGTAGTAGAATTTAAAATCTAAGATTAAAGGCGCACCTGTAAAGTGTCTAACTCCACAAAAATTAATTCGAGCTTCCACGTTTCTCTTATACCAGAGAATAATAAAATAAGGTAAGATTTTTTTTCAAATGACCCTTTATAATTCAGCTCAAAAGCGTTTATAAACGGTCATAAACGCCATACTGTAATTAGTTGTAAAAGCTGACGCAATTTTTTGCTTTTTAACGAGGAAAGCAGTGCTCTCTTTCAATGAAACTTTCAGACATCATTCGGACATATCCTACAATAATTGTGGTATAAAGGATTGATGTCTCAAATGTCATTTTGGGCAATATTTGACACTTAACAGGTGCACATTTAAACGATTCTGACAAAGTAAAAACAATTAACGTTAATACCGTCGGAAGGATTATCCTCACTGAGACAACCTGGTTCCCGTTGCAGAAAGAGAAACAATCGATTGTAAGTTACAATTAAATGTAAGTCAGAAAATGTGCACATTTCAACCAATCAGATTTGCGCATTTAGTTACATGATCGGACTTACAATTAATTTCAACTTTACAATCAATTAATTGTATCTCTTTCTTCAACAGGACCCAGTTCAAGTATATATAATATGTCCTTCTTAATCACATTAAATCCGCTTTGTTACTCAAGTGCATTACATAACGTTTATTTGCTTACTCAACAGGTTTATATTACTGTGAACTAAACAATTATTTATGTCTATTTAACAATTATCATTTTGTATATAAACTGGAGATGTTGTACAAAGAAAGCGCTACGTGCATGGCTAGCAAAATGAATAGCTCTAAATGCAGTCTTGTTCCCTTTACAAGATCCACACTAATAATGATTTAGTAATGTACGTGATAACATGTGTTCCGATTTGACTCTCTTTCTTTTTCCACTTCAATCACCATCTTGCTATCGATGCCAGATTCCTGTAAGTATTAAATGCATGTATCTAGTGGTCTCGAGTAAAAGTATTGTATATCATGAATGTAACATTGGGCAACATATACAAATGTGTAGGGAATAATATTATTCAAAAAAGTGTATTGACTATATACATATACGTCCATCAAAACAAGAAATAGTTGTCGCCAATGTCGATTCATATGTGTTAGAATTTATAACCTAACTAAGATTAAATGATTCTAACTAAGAATAAAAGCAAATAACGTCATTACCGTTGGAAGTGGGTATCGTCGCCGGTACCACCAGTTCAAATGTGTTTTTACTTTCTTCTCCATCACATCAAAACTGTATTGTTATGTTTGTTTGCTTACGCAAGTGCATTAAAGTAGGTGTATTTGCTTATTCAACAAATTTATATTACTCTATATTAGAAGAGTATATATGTCTATCTATAATCAATTAGTTTGTTCAGTTCACTTGAGAAGTTTAACAAAGTTTACGATGTATGCATGACGAGTAAAATAAATTGTTCTACATGCAGCCTTGTTTCCTGGACAAGATCCACGCGCTTATAATACCGATTATGTCATGTATGTGATAACGTAATGTGTCTTCCGTTTTGTGTTCTCTTTCTCTTCCTCAATCGCCATATTGCTTTCTATGCCAGCTAGAGGTAAGCATTATACGTATATTAAGTGGTCTCGAGTAGACGTTGGGCAACATTCATGTTTTTGCATCTAACATAAAACAAGAATAATCGGCTATCGACATACAATTACACCAAAACAAGGAATAGTTTACGCCAATGCTGACTTTTATTTGTTTATTTTCCCTTAACGAATATTAATCGATTCTCTTTTAAAAATCGAAAAAAAACCCCGTCAATAACGTCAGATGGAGGATCCTTACCGATCGAGTACATCCAGTTCAAAATGTAGTATATAATTATTATATTGTAAGTGACATCGATGGGTGTGTTAACCTAAATATGTGCATTAAATAAGAATAAAATAGAATGATTGCTTCTGCAAGTCAATAATTATGAATTATGCCACTTCTTGTAGAAATACAAATATATGTTTGCTATATGCATGGCTTTTGTAAAACGATTTGCTCTGGTATAACGCCTTTACCCCGAAACAATCTCCACGCCAATGCCGATTTGAACATGTAGTTAATGACAATTATTCCGTTTGATTTTCCCTTTCTCCACTTCAATCACCATCTTAATACCGATGCCAGTGAACCGTAATGATTATATTTATGTTTTTAGTGGCACTGATAATCAAACTTAACGCGACAAGACATGACAGGTGTTAAGTTACGTTACTCTAACTCCAGAACCAAGAATTTAGGGGGAATTTAGCCCGCTTACCGGCCGGGAGGAAAATTGAAAACCACATTAGGGAGGATTAAGGGGGATTTGATTTGGTTCGCTCGCTAGTGATAAAATAATTCGCTTTACAGTCTGAACAATAGACTAGCATGGACCTGGACACTTAGCGAACACGTGAGACGATTACTGTCTCACAACGAACTCATTCTTATATTTCGTGAGAGTCGCATGGTTTATACCAGTACATTCCATAATATTTGGCCCGCTTCAGACGCCAATTTGGCTTGAGTTATTCGATAGGTAGCCATTATAAACTGGTCATTAATTACCTGATGTAATAGCGGCCAGGGTGGCAACGGACTATCAGGTAGTAACACTTTTGTTTTGTGGCGGCGGAATGGCGGTCTCGCCTTTCCGTTTGGCGAAATTGGCATTTTTTGCCACAACACAAATTATGTTTTTGTTAATTTTAAAATAATACACGCACGAAATTCTTATTTCGTTAAGCTTTTGTGCCACTTGAGAATAAGGGGTTTAATTGAAATTATGATTGATATATAATACGCATGCAATCCCGCTCCTCTCAAATGTTGTTCATTAATGTTCTGTTGGCTATACGCTCGTCTGCCAAGGTCATGTGTCCAGCCAGCGATTGACCTTGCACCCTAACCCCTTTTTTGCGACGTATACGCCTAGTCTGTTATAATTCATGTTCGTTGAATTATTTTGCAGTACATATGTTGCTGGTTGGAGCACATGTATTCACCTTTTATTTTCCCGCCTTTGGGTGGAGGATATGAGAGTTTAATAGCGGCCAGTGTCATGCTAGAAATATTTTAGTTTATAAATTTATGATGGCCCGGGCCCCCCGTTTTCTCAGGTGGTAGCTCTTAATAAACACTTGATAATTCATGTAAATAATTTAAGTGTTCTAAGTTAGAATCATACTTTATTTGACTTAATATGTTAAACGATAATGAGTGCGTGATGTAATTGTACTTTTGTTTCAATTTATTGTTGAAATTTCGGACATGCTTTTCGAAATTAAAACCATGGAATACCGCAAATTTGGTTGTTTGTTGTAGTTTATCTGTGTCTGGATTAGAGTAATATGTATTGTACGTCATAATTGTAAATGTTGGGAACCATGCGTTTATTTGTAGGCAACATGATATAAAATGCGAATCAGCCATGGCACACGAAAACTAAGAAGTGTTTACACCAATGTCGATTCATATGTGGTATTATAACTGAACTAAGATTAAACTATTCTAACTAACAGGAAAACAAACAAGAGGAATGGATGTCCTAGCTCCCCATTTACCACCAGTTCAAGAGCAAATCAGGATTGAAATATTTGTTATAAGGAGTGAATTGGCTATGGACGTACAAGTCAACAAAATAATAACAAGTTGTCGCCAATGTCGATTTACCGTATGTCCCCCCCAAAATGAAAATTAACTTATTACCTACATCTTGCAGAAAGCCCTATTCGATTTGCCTCAGTGGTCATGGATAATGGGGATATTTGTAAATCATGGCCGTTTCTTCCAGGTTTGACACGTGGATGCTCTTGGCACCCATATGAATGGAAATATTTTTCTCACAACTGTCAGGGCAACTAACAAACGAATTCAAATTCTGTGCATACCTTTATATCAATGGTGTGTACTCGTGTGAGGTCTTGTTGTTGAAAGATGTATTGATCTCTCAGAAAAAAAAGATATGAGAACGCCATAAAAGAGGAGAGCTCAAATCAAGGCTTCCATGAGTTAATGATTTAATTTCTCTATTTAATCTTTCATTTTCACACCTTACCAATGTTCATGATGTTTGCAAAACTCAGAAATATGATTCCCTTTTAGTTCATTTCATTCATTATCTATTTCGTTGGTTGAAACTGAAAAGAAAAAAGCAGTCACTTTCTCAAAATATATTTGTGTGCGAGAACACAATGAACAACTTCTTATTTGTAAGGCGTGAACACAGTAGACAACGCGTCTCCTTACACAACCTGGAGGAAAGGGACATCTTAAACGATTTACCAAGATCCCCATCCTCAGTGATCACTGAAGCAAATCGAATAGAGTTTTCTGCAAGATGTCGGTAATAAGTTTTTGTTTCATACTCCGAAATAGCATTATGATTGATCTACTACCTCGTTGCAGAAAGTCCGATTATAATTTGTTTGGGGCATACGGTAAATGTGTTAGAATTTAAAAACTATTCTGACAAAGTAAAAACAAATAACGTCAGTACCATCGGAAGGAATATCCTCACTGAGACCATCTGGGTCCCGTTGCAGAAAGAGATACAATCGATTGGAAGTTACAATTAATTCAGAAAATGTGCACATTTCAACCAATCAGATTTGCGCATTTAGTCACATGATCGGACTTATGATAGGTGTACTACACATCGGCACTGTTTTTAATATCGGCACCCCGCGTAATATTTGTTTTTGCGCGTGTTGTAAAACATCGCGCATGGGATGATGCGCGCTACCCTTAGAAACTGAACTGGTCGAAATTTTGAGGAGAAATAATGCGTTGATCGTCCGCTACGAGTAATACGATAAATAATACCAACATCGCACAAGAAATTTTGAGTTGCGTGCACTGTCAATGAGGGTTGAGGGGGTGCCGGTATTAAAAACACTTCGAACTTGTGAAGCCAAAAAACAACGCGCGCGTTCGAAGGTGATATCTCGAAATATAATTAATGTATCGCAAATCTGATCATCGCATCGGAATCTGCACTATTTTCTCAATATGTGAGTACAATTTCAAGAAATTTGAATGATTTTAAAGTCTTAAACTGTCGGAAATGTTTTAGGGTGCCGATGCGGGGGTCACTCAATCATACAATTAATTTCAACTTTACAATCGATTGTTTCTCTTTCTTCAACTGACCCAGTTCAAGTATATATATATATTATGTTCTTCTTCATCACATTACATATGAACAAGTTTCCATTGAAAACGCGCATAAGATTAACACGAGCAGACGAGGCGATTCAAATCTATGCTATATGCATTACAATAGCCGTATTCAGACGATAAAAGCCAATCTTGTGGATATCTTGTGGTTATCTCGTGGTTTGCAATTCTTAAGAATATCTTGTGGTTAGCGCTCGTTTGAACACGCAAAACTCGTGGTTATCTTGTGGTTTCCAAACCACAAGATTGCGCGCAATGCAAAATATGCGCAATCTCGTGGTTATCTTGTGGTTATCTTGTGGTTTCGAAACCACAAGATAACCACAAGCATAGAAGTATGAATAAACAAACCAACCCGTTTATAACTAGAAGCAAAGACGCTTAATAAAAAGACCATAGAAGTATGACTCCAACACTGCCATTGTAGAACTAGAAGGTAAACTGCATTGCCCGTAGGTACCGTACCCCATACACTTTGTACATAAAGCAATGGCGGGCTGACGGTCTTGTTTACGAGCAGTATTGAACGGAGGAAGTTCGTCACAAAACTGCATTGTGGGGAAATAATATGACGAAACAATAAGAATGTGCGTAAGGCGCGCACTTTACCAAGCGCACTCACACTGTACATTTTCTATTGCAAAGATGTAATTAGCGCGTACATTTGTGATTTTGCGCGCGATGAATTTGTAAACAATTTTTTCCCTTGGCTGAGACAGTGATCCGTGTATGAAGAGCGACTCTTCTGCAAATATTGAGCAATCATAAACAGTATTTAACACAAAATGTAACTAAAAAATGCTCTTATTAATGGGGTAGAAAAGGGCAACACAAATTGATTACGCTAGATAAAGAGGTGGTGAATATTTCACCGCTCAATGGGATGTATTTTATTATTAAATTCCCGATCAATTTCGAAATACACAGCCTGTCATACTTTTGATGACGTTTTGTGACGTAGCTAAACTGCTTCTAATCGCATACATACCTAACCATCATGGCGGCTGAGTTTATACCCCCCCCCCCCCCTGGGAAAGACCGACCACTGGACAATTTTCTTGTACAAAGTGAATGGGCAGCGCGCGATGTCCTCAGTTAATGCGCGCAATTACAGTCCTGACGTCACAATGCAAATTGCACAGGGGGTTCCCCACATATTTATTGTTGCAGTTGTTGTTGTTGCTGCTGGCTTAATGTGAATGACTCGGCTATTTTTAGCCTAGCAACAACACTATTTTCGGAAATAAATCAGCTGACTAAGCGCATTTTATAATGCGCACACATACGCAGTTATCATTGGTCAATTATTCCACAAAGCAGTATCATGTTGGGAAGAACAAAGTCGATTGGTTTGTCGGTGCGTATATTCCAGACAGTGTGCGTGATAGTATGCAAATATCCAAATATGCCATTGCCTGTTTATTGTGCACGTTCTAGATCTGTGAATTTAACAATTCTTTATTTAGAAAATGTGAGTGAAAATCTCTAAAAGCTATCGACTATAATTTTTAAATATTTTTACCTATACAAAGACAATATTGAATTAGAAAAGCAATGTGTTCCCCAGGTGTACCCAACTTGGAGATAAGCTGATGTTCAATCGTCATATTAGCCTGAATTTGCCGAGTTTAAGTAAGTACGTTCTGATCCTTACTTTTGTTTAAATTAATACTAACAAAGGGAACATTTGTTCCAAAAAAGCTATCGACTATAATTTTTTAATTTGTTTTCATTAATTTAAATGAACAAGATTCAGTACAGTAGCCAAACCTCTGGGTGTACCCCACTTTCTCTTAAGCTCGATTTGAATCTTCATTCTGTGTGAAGGAACATCGCTGCGCGGCCTTTAGTGATCTGTCTTGTAATTCTACAGTCTTTGCTAGAAGGCTCACTTAACGCGCGCAAGTCACGTGTCCCATAGACTTTGTACATGGGCAACATGGCGGAGTGAACCGATTTTTGAAGCTCCCGTAGCCTACTTCTCTACGTCATCGCGTAGTGACCTAGAAATACTTGACCAATCCAGGGGGGTCAAACTGCGCGCTAATCTGGGAAACTTCATGGACTGGCTAACATGGAATGCTGGGATACGTTCTACGTCACTAATTTATTCATTTATTGTAATATTATTCAAACGTCATCGCACTATGTCCAAATAAGGCCATAATACGTCATTAATATATTCATGAATTTTAATGTGATTCAAGCTTCGCCATGCGACTTGCCATATTTGGCTACATTGAAACCATATTTAGAATCAGATTTGACCTCAATCAAGCTATGTACTGTGTATACGTACCGTATACACGTCGTTTGTGCAGCTGGATGTCGCGGAGATTTCATGACGATGGCGATGTACAATCGTTATAATTTTCCTCTTTCCATCCTTACTTGTAAGGTACGTGACTCGTTGTTGGATATATCATGTGTATATGTCATATTGATATTGTTCGTTATTTTATCGTGATTTTATTTTAAATTGTATTGTGTCTTATTGAGATGTATGATTATAGATGAAACTACCACGTTGTTCGGTACAGTTTTATCACCAGTTGTTGATAACGGTTCTCTGTTGGCAGTGAAGCCCGGAGTTTCCCGTATAAACTCTCTCATGAACCGTAACCTTCATGTTCACCTTGGCCTGACTCCCGCTGCTTTTACCTAAGGTTATTGTGGACCTAGCCTAGACTTGTCTTGTTATATTTGCACACATTGACCGCTCCAGATGGTGGCTATAATTAACTATAAACGTGCTGACCCAATCAAGGAAATGCGACCTGTAGTGTACTTATGTGTAAAATACTTTGTATGTTGGGCGTAGCTCGACATTATTTGTCGATCTACGGATCACCTTGCTTCATTTGAAAACTAATTGACCCATTCACCATTATCTTATTTTTTATCAAAATGTTTGCCAATTAGCAATTTAATATTTAATTTATGTCCAGGGAAAATGTTACACTTGCACCATTCTGTAGTTTTTACATGTGATCCCCACAGAATGCCGCAAAAAATCACACAAAAGCTCAAATTTTCAAACAAATAAAAATAATTTCAGATTCATTCTAGGCCCGACAGTGAAAATAACAATAATAATCTACCATGCTCTACGGTTACGCTCTACAGCGCGGCGAATGACTTTGAATGATGCTCATCCCTTGCTCAAAGAGCTAATGTTTATACTTATATAGAAAATAATCGATCAAAGCCTCAAAGTCAAAGGGGATTATTTATATGTTGGGGGAAACTGTCCATTTAAACACAATTTGAGACTCACATAGAGCCTTCTGATGTCAAAAGTATTAAAGTACTTCTAATTCCTATTTGAGAAGATCTGATCTTTAGAAATACTGCAATGCAATGGATCTGTGCCAGAGCTGTACGGCACTCTAAATACAATTCTATTCACACCCCTACAAGTCAGAGTACTTTGCAGAACCCATTGTCAGTGTCAGTTAGGTCATTCAGACACGAATCTCTTAAATAATCCCTTCAGCCTTTTGATAATAATGGCTGGCAGACAAGCCTAAACATGTAAACAACTGTTCTAACGACTAAAACTTGTGGTTGACTGTAGTGCTTCAAGTCATATATAGATCAGATATTTAAAAACTGGAATTTAAAGTGCTTCGGACATTGGAAAGCTCATGTGAGTTTGAAATTATATTCAATTCTAACCCCCTCTCATGTTAAGTTTGATTAATTGGTAAGATTTTTAGCTAGAAATGTGTTTATGATTTCTTGCCAGTCTCACAAATTTATTTACTGCAGCCTGCCTATGAGTATGAGAGTGGCCCCAGAGTGCCCACCACTGCTATACTGTAGTCTGTATAAAATGTAGCAAATAAATCTAACTTATAGTTATATAGCCACTAAATCTAACCTATAGGCTGAGCCACTAATCCGACCTATAGCCACCAAGTTAGGGTCTAGGCAGGGCTCCACACTTAGTCAGTGGCCTGGGTCGGGCAAGTGAAATAGATTCTTCCCCTATTCATGTGGCCCGAAATAAAATTTACTGGCCCCAAAATTGTATTTCACAAGTAATAGCTTTTTACTATTCAAAATATTGCTAATCAAACCCGTGATTACAGATGAAGCATGACATTGCCCGATCGGGCCACCAAAATATGACTTTTAAGCCCTGCGCATACAGGGCCGACTCGACCCGATCCGACTGGTTTCGATCGGGCTAGAGTTGGGCCCAGTCGGTCGGAGCCGATTCATCTTGTGAATCTGCCCCGACTGGCATCCGACTGGCTCTTGTCTGGCAAAATGTGTGTTGCGAGACACTTAAAACTGGGCCAATCCGATTGAAAACCAGTCCGATCGGGTCGAGTCGGCTCTGTCTGCAGAGGGCTTTATACATTTTTTCTGGCCCAACGTGCAATTTCACTAGCCCTGGGCCAGTGCGAGTGACGAGTGTCGAGCTTTGGTTTACGGTTTGGGTTAGGTTATATGTTAGTGTACAGTATTGCAGTGGTGGGGCCTAATCTGTTCTTTATGACATCATCTAAACAACAACAAAATGCAAAAAAATCTAATACCTTTAATATAATTATATAAATGTAACATTTCTTTGTTTTGGGAAGTTCTAATGTGATAATTACTGCACATTTTAAGACAGACAACATGCACTGGGTTATTTTACAATTGTAAGGATACAACTTTATTGTTTTAAAAAACAACTTTCAAGTACAGGTGTGTATCAAAATAGAATTCATTACAATTAAATAGAACATTGAAATAAGATTGCACAAATTTGTAATAATTTATATAGTCATTCAGATATCAACTTTCCTTTACATATATCTATATCAATTGCACTAATGAAAACAAATACTGAAGTGTATGAAAATAAACCTCCCTATGCCACCATATCTAATCCTGCCATCTTAGTAAATATACCTTGTTTGAAATCTGATGTTAATTTTGAAATCTTGAATTGTTAACTTATTTCCCACTTGAATCAAAATGTTTAAATTTTGTTTACAAATGAAAGTTATTTTCCACAAAATCAAATTATCTTAGCTAAACTTTAAAACAAATATTTAAAAAAAAATCCAATTGAATACAAATAATGAGGTAAACTTGTCTAGGGACTGCAATACAAATTTTTAATTAACCCATCCCATTCAGGACTAACTGATTTTGCAATAACATCCATAGACTAGGGCATGAGTGTTTTCAGGACCAGTTCAGTATGTGTTCAATTTCTCTCAGTTCAGCCATCAAACATGACATGGCATGTAAAGAGGATTATTAGTTTCTCTCACAACTACAGTATCCCTTGCATTTGCCATTGCTTACAAACTCATTAATTAATAATTATTAGTTTGAAAATATATTTCAAACTTCTACACTAATGCAGGTATATCTGTGAATCTTATTGTCAAATATAACAAATACCTCAACGTTTGGAAAATAAATTCATATTCAAAAGTAAATAATACAAGTTTATCAAATTAGTCAATTTTTTAATTGCACATGAATAAATTATTAAAAGTCAAGACAATATTGAAAAATGCTATACAGTATCAAATGACAAAACAAGGTCTATAGATGCATACTATGGTGATAAACATTTAATAGAATTACTTATTGCTGTAACTCTTATTATCTTTTCACATTTATGGAAGGACCAAGTGCAGTGCGATGTGGGTCTATTCCTACAAGAGGCAGAGTAACAAGCCCAGGGCAGATCAGAATGGATTTCTTGGAGCAAGTGGACGCACTGTCCTATGCACGTAAGTTAAGTAAGCCAGGTCATCAGTCATGCTTTAAAGGACCTAAAAAATACAACATTCTTTGGCACTTATTCCATAGTTGATAACTTGTAAAATAGGTCTGCCGAAAAAAAATCCATGAAAATAAGTTTGTGATTTAAGACTAATTTTCTGATGCCAAATCTCATGTAGCAGCCAGTTTACGCCCCACCCACATTTAGGGTCCAGAATCGGCAGCATGATTGACACGTGATTGACAATCGGCTTATACATCATGACGCATCATCTACAGAATTTAGTTCATTAGTCTGTTCTTTAGATGACGTCACATTTTGGAGATTTAAAGGGGGTGTTCCCAGGACAGCTAATTTGATTTCATGATAAATGACTGCCAAATTCCTTTCCTTCAGGAAAAAATATGTATATGAGCCGAATTGTCAGAATTAGGCCATCTAGACACTGTAGGTCCTTTAAAGTTTGACCTAGTTGTAGATGGAAAGAAACAAATTTCAATTTAGATCTTCAAACTTTTAGTTTTCTCATTGAATTGCCTTTAACTGTAACTTGTACTGGTTATTAGTAGCACATCTTAAACCTGTGATTGCCTTAGGCAGCAAGATAACTAAATTCATATTCACAAATAGATATACATGAATACAAGTTTACCAAATCATATAGCATCGTGATGTACTAAGTCAGGGGACGACACTAGCACTTGCCCGCTTGCCCGGGGCAAGGCAAATATTATTATTATTATTATATATGAGCTGTATACATACAGACCATCAAGCGCCAACTGTGACATTTATACTACAACCATACTAAAGATTAATGAATTTGGAGCAAAATCTGTAATGCTCATTGGGGACTTCAATATCCATCGTGAGGAATGGCTTGGCAGCCACAGCACAGACACTGTAGGACGCCGGATGCTACAGCTTGCTAGCAGCCTTGGATAAGATCTAGGAAGGTATGGCAATATGACCGAGCCAACTACTGGGAAACTAGAAATATAACTGAATGTGATTAATACCCCTGCAGTACTGGTTTGTGAAGAGGAGACTGTGGAAGTAGTTCACTCTACAAGATTTGATAATTGTTGGTGCAAAATTTTGGTTACCATTGCAACGCCTTATCTAACATTCACAGAATGTGTCTTGCACACCCTTACATCAGGAACATTCAGTGTGTAAAGTTTTATCAAAATTGCTCAAAAACTGTAAGAAGTACTTCGCTCAACAATTCATATTTTTGGTGCAAAATTTTGGTTACCTTGGCAATTCACGGAATGGGTCTTGCCAACCCTTACCTCTGAAACATTCAGTGTGTCAAGATTCATCAAAATTGCTTAAAAACTGTGGAAGTAGTTCGCTCCACAAGATTTTCATCAACAAATGGTCGTTAAAAAAAAAAGTTAAAAGTAAAAGTGCTTAAAATGACACATTTTGCCTTTATGGCATATTTAAAATCTTACTATCAAACTTAAATATCATTGCTCGAATAGTTAAAAGCTAAATTATAAACCTGACATAAACCGAAAGGATAGAAATCAACTCTAGGAACTCGAGGAACAATCATTGAAGATGTGTCCATACAATTGTCTGATGAGTAACATGAGGTATGCAGTCAATAGTTACATGTAATTCAAACATATAGAGAAACTATCCAGAAATATATAATTGTCCAAAACTTACTGATTCATGAAAATTGGAATTCTTGTGCAGTGATTTTTTACCCTTTCCCCTCTTTTTACCATGCTGAAATTATCCGCTACATGGAACAACCTTATGATAGCATACTTGCTGATCAGTTGTGTGATCAGTTCCTCCATATGTTCGACACATTGACTGCATACCTCATGTTGATCAGCAAAAAGCTGTACACCAGACAAATGCATGGATACATGATCAATGATTGTTTCTCTGATGTTTGTGTCCATACGAGGTTCTGTTGCTCCATTTGAATTAAGTTCATGCACTCCTCGGATGACTTGCTCGGTAACTCTGCCTACCGCTCTGCAATCTAGGGACGGAAAACAGAGACCTCCATTATCCCGGAGCATGATAAGATGGAGGTCTCTCTCCCATCCATCTCCAGTGGGGGGTGTGGTCTGAAGAGCTGCAATGCATGCTGCACACTTCATCTGAAAGAAGAATTGTTTAAACCAATAAAAAAAAGTATGTAATTCACAATGGGTTGATAGTGTGGGAATGTGTTTTGGAAGTGGTATTTTTTTGTCTAAAATTGTAAAAGTGTTTAATGTCATATGGTACAATCATTAATGAGAAGTTCATCATGTGAACATGTACCTTTTTGTCATCCTGCACAGCCTTGACAGCCCTTCCAACGATGTATGCAGACACATTTGTGGCAAATGATGTCAGCTCTGGCAAAGCGATGGGTGCTATATGGTGGGGATTGTCTTGATCCAGATTGGGAGGAACTGTGATGTCATCTACAGTGTCTGTGACTTCTTGGTCTCCATCCATTACACTGACATTCGCATTGGTAGGTAGCTCAATAGCATTATGGATCAGTAATTGCTCTATTTGAGGAAAAAACAATAACATTTTTAAAATGGTGATACAATTTGATGGCTATCAAATTGGTTTATTAAACAGAATACCACAAACACTATTTGTTTGAATGAAATTTAAACCAATAACAGATTTTTCAAACAATTTTATACTTGCATAATTTATTGATATTTAAATGTGGGAATTGCAAGAAGGAAACATGTCTATGTTGCTATGCTGGACACTCGCACTGGCCCGCTGGCCTGCAGGCCTAGGGCCAGTGAAATTGCATTTGGGTGGCACCGATCAGGCAGTAATCACAGGTTTGATTAGGAAAGCGTGATATTTTGAATAGAAGAGTAAAAAGCTTACTCGTGAAATACAATGTGGGGCCAGTAAATTTTTCTTTCTGGCCACCAGAATAGGGAAAGAAACAATTTCACTGGCCCGACTGGGCCACTGACAAAAAAGGGGAGTGTGGAGCTCTGCTACTTCTACTTCTACTTGGGTACTCCACAAGGTCCATTGAGGGGAACCGGTGAGGTGTCCCACCTATGTTGAGTAGCCTACTCGTATGCAATTTTTACATGAATTATTTTAATTCTTTCCAGGATATTTTGACTCCAGGATGAAATTACCTGTAGGCAGCTTTGAACTGTTGGACGTTTGGGTTGTTCGACCATCCTCCCCTACTTCTTTATTTTGGAGAAATGAATCTCGAGGTGATCTTGCGACAGTTTGTACGGGGAGCAGGTAACTGAAAAATGAATTTCAAAATGAAACATTAGTTAAAGATAATACAGTGGAACCATGTTATAACTAGACACTTTATAAAGCATGATATATACTGTCAATTTTGAACAATAATTATATTTTAAATTTGTTCCAGATTTGTGATATGTTAAACAATTGAATTTTGTACCTACCTCATTGTTGAACGTGTGTCTGCAACAAGGAGCTGGTCCACAAGGTTGATGATCCCATCAATCGCCAGACATAGGCCTTTTATCGGGGTCGATTTAGTGGTATGAGAGATGAGGGTGCCATCCTTGCGCCTCATTGAGAGCAGCATCTGCCTTGTTTGCTGCAGGAACGGCTCCCATACATGTCTTGTAGACTGTCTCAGCGGAGCCTTTTGTCCTTTCTTGAAGGGATTACTCCCGTTGAGATGATCAAACAATCTGCAATTATAAATAAACATGTATAATGTACATGTGTTAGAGGAACTGAGATAAAATGAAATAATGAGGATTTCTCATCTGTGAATAACTTCATTAAATAACTATTGTTTCATTGATATGAACTAAATCATGGCTAAACAGTGCATATGAATATGTTGCATAACAATTAGCACTCTCCCTACTACTGTCACGTTAATCTAGAAACAAGATTATAATTTTGTTTAAACAGGTAAAAATTAATGATTTATCATTGCACTTTATAACCAAAAAGAATCTTGTGATTACCTGTTGATCACTCTGATCCAAATAGATGGTGGGCTCTGAACCTTCGAATGGAGCATGCCCCAAATCTTTCAGTAGCTCGATTCCTGTTGCTGTTGAATTACTGAGGGTCTGGACAGCTAGCTTCACCTTTTAGTGGAAGTATATTTTACCATTAAATTAATTTGTATTTTCAGGGAAAATAAACATGGATGCGATGGCTGTATAGAGAATCATGGGAATTCAACAGTCCCTGGTCATTCTCATCTAAAAGGTAATTATAGCATTTTTGCACAATAACAACAATAATACAATTGACCACATATGTATGCTGTTTCATTACAGTGGATCAGCTGTCAAAGTGGTTCATGTAACAGTAAGGGATGTATATGGGCAATTTCCCATGATTAGAGTGACATTCAACCCAATTTTCTATTACATTTTTCTCAAATCCTGGTTCTATTTCAAGCTGGATTTATATCATGAATCACAAATAAAACAGAGAGAGCTTTAATTTTCCATCTTTAAATCACACTAGCGGGCCCCTTGTTACAGAGGAAACATAACTATACATTGAAATTGCACATGTTGGACTACACATGTTGTTTTATGAGGATTTTATAAGAAATTCATAAATTTTGTTCTGTTTTTTCTGTTGGATTTATGTAAAAATATATATTGAGGGGGTTTTTGTGTTTGTTAATTTTTTACATTGGCTTACTGAGTATTAAAAATTGTGCCTTAGGCCATGAAAAATAAATGGTTGGATTGGCACTAATACCCGCCCCGCGCCCCTAAAAAATACCGTGCGGCTAATGCACGCCTTCCCTAGAGTTTTTTTCTGAATTTTATTTATTTTTTTTAATAAATAAATAAAAAAATAAAAAATTGCACTAGAATTTGCAATTGCGATGTGTGTTTTTGTGTAATTGTGCGGAACAAAAGAGAGAAAAAAAAAAGAATAAGAAATCCCTACCGACCTACCATAATTTTTGGGTTGTCCGTTATGGCCAATCAAACAAATTTTTTTTTTTTGGCCTTGTATCAAGTAAAAGCACTTTTATGTTAAGTACTTTTTAATATTACACTTCAGCTTACTTTCCTTTTTCTGTTTCTGGAAATGAATATGGTCCCTAGAAATTTTGTTGGCAGCTCTAACCCCTTCACATTGCTGGACGTCGTTGTAGCGCCTTCACATATTTCCAATTGATCTACGTAAAATAAATAAGATAACAATTGTGAACAATTTTAAAATGAAAGTAACATTTATGTATATACTAAGTTACATAATTAAGAATATCCTGGGCCATTCGTTGGTCAGGTGTGGTGACCCAAAATATGAAAAATTCTGAAATAGGATGCTTATATTTTAGTAAGTTATAGAAGGTATGGTGATGTGAACTTCATATATGACTTGCTTATGTTGAAGTCTTTCATTATGTAACACAAAAGATTTTATTAGGATTACGTTGCCACAAGGACAAGAGGTCAAATGGAATCGGTCACAGTGTGTGACTTTTGCACAGGAGCACTTTTTGAAGAATTTTTTTTTTAACTCAATTTCATTTTGGAAATCCTTTGAAAATATGATAAAGCTAAAATTATTAATATTAGTATCAGACAGACTGGAGTATATAATCTGTAAGTAAGAAAAATGGAGGAAAAAATTAAAATTATCTCAAACAGTTTGTTTTTTAATGCACGTTATAATGTGGGGATGTCTGGGTCACAATGTAGTGAATTGTTTGAGGTAGTCACGTGTGTG
>JBAMJV010013316.1:0-48608 GCA_037951105.1 Echinarachnius parma
CTTACGTCATAACATTATTGTATCATATCTAAGTGTGAACGTACAAATGAAGGTACATATTAAAGTGAAACCAGTAAAGTGTCTAACTCAACGAAAATTACTTGGAGCTTCCACATTTCTCTTCTACCGTGTTGTTTGGATTATGGTAAGAGAATAATAAAATAGGGTTATATTTTTTAAATGCCCCTTTACTATGACGATATCTATCATTGATAATCATTCAGCTCAAGAGCGTTAATGAACGGTCATAAACCTCATACACGTTATACAGTAATTCGTTGCAAAAGCTGACGCAAATTTTCGTTTTTTAACAAGAAAGCAGTGTTCCTTTTCAATGAAACTGGGCAATATCTGACTGACATTTTACAGGTTCCCTTCGAGATTCTGAAATCCCCATAGAATTTGTACACAGCCCACTCGGTTCCCGTAGCGTGTATTGGACGTCGGTTAAAATTTGCACTATCGGTTCAATTGCGAAATGTGTTCGACAATGTTTATAGAATGCACTTGGAGTCATCCAAAATTATTATTTGTTTTTATTACGAATTCAGCATTCTAATTGACTGCTACACCCGAACGTTTCCCAATATAATGCAGGTACCCTATCAAGAATAATGCTTATCAATTATATTCGTCAAGTTATGACTTTTATTTGTCAATGTTTATACTATCGGAAATAATATCGCTAGTGATATTCGTTTGTCTCGCAATGTATGTTCAATTAGGAATCTAAAAGATCATGACGTTTTGTGTACCGCTGCAACACTTTGTCAAATGATATAATCTAATGTAGACAATCGGTATTTATGCTCTACCGTGGCTCCAAACGCATAATCTCGCATAAGCGAGTACGTTCCTAATAGGTCAACAACTATTTCAAACATTGAAAATATTCCCGAATGATTCGATTTCAATACGAACTGAACATTCCAATCGACTGCTACACCGCGAATGTCTCAGTTATACCAATGTATTTTAGGTAACTTGGCGAATTCATATCGATCGCTTCCCACAGGCAATGTGTAGATGTGTGTTCAGACAGCTGTGTGCAGATTGTACCCATCTTGTCTTGACAGTCGATAGCTTTATTAAAACAGTACATTCTATGTCTAATAATACAACAACATAATTAGAGAGAGAGCGAGAGAGAGAGAGAGATGGGGAGAGAGGATGAGGGGGGGGGGGGGATACGGCCACGGTCTCTGCCTTATTGGGTATACTTTTGCAGAACAATCTTACTCATTTAAAAGGAGTACCTGATTGAGTGGAGATAATTTTCGTAAAGAGAATGGATGTTCTGTTAAATCCTACCCCTTTAACAGGAGCATCACTTCAAATGTTACCCCAGTAAGTGGAGACTACTCTTTATTGGAAATAGAGACAGAGAACGAGCGATACGGAGTGATTGGGTCAAGTAAAAGAAAGAAGAATTTTGTTAAAGTACGATCATGTTCTTTGCGTACAAGTGAATCCAGACCTTCTCTAGCATTAACCTGCCCTCCTCATATCCCAAGGATGGAAATTAAAGGTATAATTACGACGGCTCGGAGCTCTTACCCCCCTCTTACCTAACGAAGGCGATTATCAGGTGAATCTTTCTCGAGGTTGGCCGGTATCGATATTAAAGTAGCCGGTTCTTCACCGACGTATATTCTAGAAAACTATTGGAGCAGGTAATTATATCCGACTGCATATCGATCGCTGCCCAGGTATAGGGTCCACGTGTGTTCAGATAGTCCTGTCTGTAAAATTCGAATACAACATCATCATGCATGCGTTTATTTTAAAGGTTTATATTTTTAGTGCAAGGACGAATTATATCATGCATTGAGTTTTAACGGCATCGAATATGATGCCAAAATACTTTTTTTGCAATCTTGTACTGGACGGTTTAAATAATACGTACATTTTCATGTTTATTTGCAAAAAAAGCGTAGGAGCTAAATCTTCCTTGTGACCAATTATTAGTCCCGACTTAAATAAGCATAAATGAAGGGTAAAATGAAACATTATAATCATGAATTCTCAATGCCATTCTTATATTATTTGAAACGACTGCTATGTAACATTTTAACCACCATCGGGGTTACACTGATCGGAAAGTGCAAGATGGGTTTACACTGTCTTAGTTATATGAGCCACATCGCTGTTAGAAATTTACATTGTGTTTTCATGCTACAACAAGACTGTACCAGTATACACGACCGTATTCTTCTTTTTGATATTATTTATATTTGATATCGTTAATTAATGTGTTCTCATTTTGTTCCCAATAAACCAGGCCAAGGTCACAGTTTATGCTCATAATCTTCGCTCCACTTGCTTCACAAATTATCGCACTGATACGTAGCTTATAAATTAATTTAGGAAATAATTAAATGCAACACAATTATGTCATCTGCTCAAAAATAGGATTAATTATCACCATGTGTGTTTCCATCATTATTTCAGTTATTAATATCATATAAATTGATTAAGGGGGACCACCAGGCAAAGAACAACACATTATTATATGTTTTGGTACCGTTTTGTGATATCAAATAGATACCCAACATTTTGCAAAGGGTTGTGTAATTCATAAACAAAGCAATTAATTTCCACCACTTACGGAACCACTGCTATTTCCTGGTTCCATACGGGCCAGCCATTTGCGAGTGCGCCAATGCTATTCACGCGTACGTTCACTCTGCACACATTGCAATTCACCGCACGCATCGCAGTCTTCGCAATTCAGACCGCATGCTTTAGAATGGTGATGCGTTTCCAATTATACTTTTTTTTCTGGAAACATATTTTTGTGAACTTGTTGATGGAATGGACTACTAAAGATGTTATCTTTCTTTAATAAGAATATTATTTTTGGGTGGTGGTACCCTTTAAGCAAATGCCCCAATGACTTTCGTAGTAATAATGTAAATTGTTTTATGTTAACGTTTTAAATGGCGTTTATTACTTGCTAAGTTAGTCTAAGTTGGGAACTATCCATAATTTACCACATCATCTAACCATGCTAACAGAGAATTCGAATGAAACTAAACATTTCTGGGTTTATACAAATGGGCCCTGATTAACCATGGTTTCTGGGCATATCAAACAAAAAGTACTACTGAAAAAACAGGGCATTGAATATTCGGGGTAGAAACAAATTCTAAGAATAATAATGGAGAAGGAGAGAAGTATGAGATGCATGGTGAAATAAAGCAGAATTTGGAATATAAACAAATACAGTCAAACCCGAGTAAAGTGACCGCCTGAGGCACGTGCGGGTAACCAAGGACTTGTACCTCCTTGGGGTACGTAGACAAGTAACCACTGTAGACAGATCACCTCTATATATAGAGGTGTTCCATACAATTTGCGAGCTTTAGTTTCAGGACGGTAGGCAGAGAGAGAATTCACTCAACCGAGACCGTTCCTTTACACAGCTCCCATCCTCGTTTCTTGAACCGAAATGATGAGCCTTCGCTTTTATGATGGTATTTGACATTGATTAATCTTCGCGTATGTTTGACTGTACAACATTTCAGGATTGCAAAACTATACATTTCATCAATGGTTTATTCCCAAAGATTATTCCGAAAGAGTACAGTACCACGATGAAGTCTATGCACTCCAATTATATTGAACCTTCTTGGTAAACATTATGTTAACAATTATAATTATATGGCCGGTGTGGAATGCATACGTCAGTATGTATATCATTATGGAAAAGACACCAGGAAAAGTGGTTTTATTGATAGGATAATAACTTAATATGCCAATGAGATTAACACAAAAGAAATAAAATGGAAGGGTTCACGCCCGGTTGACCTACTTACCTAATTATGTAAGTAGCGTTCGTGACAAAAGTATCTTGATCAACGAGCGCAGTATCATAACATGGGTAACCTCGCTATTCATAAGGCCGCTATTCATAATGCGAGATGAGGATCGCTATTCATAATTCACATTGGGTCACTACTCATAAAGACCGCTATTTATAATACGAAATCGAGGTTGCTATTCATAAACACCCTCATGTTATGAATAGCGACCCTTTTCTTCGATTATGAATAGCGGCCCTTATGAATAGTGGTCTGTATGAACAGCAGTCCTTATGAATAGCGAGCGGACCCCTCATCACAATTGTATTTCATTTTGAAAATCTGCATCTCGTGGTCATATTGCTGGACAAGAAAACCCATCTTTCCTGCTCTCCATTGCCCAATGTAATGGGCATTATAATTAACCTATGATATGAGTTTATATAAAGAGTACATCTTTATCAGACTTGAACAACAATACTGGATTGAGGTAGCATATTAAAGCAGAGGGCCCAGCTTCAAGTGCGCCATATTAAATACGGGAATGTCTGTCCGGAAGTTTTCGATGGCACAATCATAGGACGGCGACGTCTACTTGCTGACATCACCATAAAGCGCCACCCCGCGTTTACTTCACGTCCACCTCCCGTCCTCTAGTTTAGTACGACATGACTTTGTATTTGACCGATCTCGCGTTTTTTCAGTTAAAAGACGCGTAGTGACAATGAGTGGACACGGGGGCGGGGCCGAATTGTGACGTCATCACGTCAACCTACACGTTCTAGGTATGAGCCCTAGATGAAACGAAGTTAGAAGTGTTTCTCACTTAATACTTTTATTGTAGCTTTAAATGGATATGCAAATTATCGCTTGGGAGAATTGTAATTTCCATCACTCATGTAGTTAACAGTACACTACTAAACTCAACATAAACCTAAAATGTGGACATCTAGAGAAAATAATAGGTCTTGAGGGACGCCCACATTCATAATCATCGACAAGTACCACACAATTCATTCACAGCGTCTCGGCATTCTACATCGGACACTGCCCCCTATCACACGATGCCACAAACCTACTTACAATTACATGCATGCATGGTCACATTAATAATCCGATGGTTGACGTAGTATACGTGTATATGACTTTTTCGAATCGCAAACATGTGTGTATTTCACTCCTCGATCAGCTAGCCCTGTGATTATAATCAGTCGCTCTATGCACTCTGGTATAATGGATATACCAATGAATTGGTATGAGATATCATGGAAAACTAAAGCGATATTCCCCGTATCACATTAATGCGACCACGTGACTATAAAGAAGGTACATGCACTGTTTTAGAAGTAAATTCAGTTCAACTAACTATAATTATTAAAGCTGGCGGTACTGTTCCCATTTTGTTCATTCGAATCAGCTGTATTGGGGCACGTCAAAACCGTTATACTGTCAGGAAATGAGGTCTGTGCGGCGCCCATCATAGGAACCAGGCACATCATCGTGATCATAAACCCCAGTTGACGCGTTCCAATTCCGTCAGAACCCAGGCGCCGTATCGTGCATCATTGTAATAGCTTCCTTCCCATCACGATTAACCTGCTCACTCCTATTAGTGCTATTACCTCATGGTGAAGGCATGCTTAGCCAAGTTCCCGAAGCCAATTGGTTAAGTAGACAGTGCGTGTACTGCTGGCTATATTTACACCAACGCAGGGCCACTTGGATACGTGTCTTAATTCCTCAACGCAGTATTGTACTTTTGAGACGAATTTATCGATAAAATGACTGTAGCTGCAGTTTGCTCTCATACATGGTGGAAAATTGGAGCGAAGGGGCTCTAATGACAGGAAACAAGTAACATTGTTTCAGGTCTACTTGTCTAACAAGTCTTGGAGCTGTTTAACACTCCGAGTGCAACAAGATCCACTCGACCCGGTCCTACGAATAGCGTAACCATCACCATGGTAACTCCCCATCTACAATCTACAACTTGGTAAAAAGTTTGAGTTGACAACTTTGTGCACACTTAAGTATTTTGTGCATTGCAGAGTCGACCATGTCACCCAGACGGTTAACAACGACGTGCGTAACGAAGGTGTGACACAATTCGATAATGCTGTATTGTTCTCACGCGATTGATGGAGCGCTGTAGCAGGATCTTCTTCTAATGTACACGCGGTGACAGATTGGTATACATCACGGACGTAGGCTATACGGGTGTCCTGCAGTATTAATATAAAGGGATACGGTATGGCTAAGGCCTCCAGGTCAGATCTTCAACAGGTCAGGGTTTATTGAAGGGTACTGCAGGTCTGGTGAGTATGGCGGATGAGGGGCACATTGTAAGCAACCCTAACGGATTGTGGCCATCACCACCAACAAGATTAGGGCCCCGTTGCAGAAAGAGATGCAATCGATTGTAAGTTACAATTAATTGTAAGTCAAATCATGTGTTCTAAATGCGCGACTCTGATTGGTTGAAACGCGCAAAGTTTCTGACTATCAATTGTAACTTACAATCGATAGTATCTCTTTCTGCAACGGGGCAATAAAGATGTAGGCTAGATGGGAAATGTTTTTTTTGGTTAGCATTCCAAGCCTTCTTTTCTTGATGCTCTTGCATGCACAAGTATTTTAGCAGGACGGGGTAGTATAGTGTACCCCTTCCTGAGATAATCCACCTGCAATACATCTCCTGACAGAATATAACGTAGACAAAATTTAATTTGCCTTCGTCGCAGTTTTCTATGATAAGATTCAAACTTAACAGTCGCCTCTTGCAGATTTATATGATTCTGACAACAATAGTGCATTATTATGATTGTACAATGGTTCAATGATTGTAGCAGATTCTTCTTCTAATACATGGTGACAGATTGACACGTCATGAAATTGGGTTAACTGAGGCTGGAGAACATTTAAAGAAGTTCCTCAGCGCACTAATGATCTCAACATCAACATTTACTTACACGAATGCGTAACACAATTCGACAATGCAGTATGATCAGATCAGACGTAGTATTGATGACTGTAGCAGGTACTTTATTAGTCCCATAACTCTCATTGTTGCTGGAAATGAGGTCGCATAGCGAGACTATCGTCTCCGACGAGAAAGATCACGTGATTATGGAGGCGGGACTCGTTGTAAAGATAACCCTGCACTATATACGTGGGTTAAACTTAACGACAATATTTAGGCACAAGCATACGTGATGTGATTTCATATTGTGACACCGAGGCTTGATTGCTATAGCTGGTTTATCTTTTACGTGGCTCAGTGATCAGTGCAATAAACCTGACAGCAGAAAGTCACGTGACTATGAAGCATTATTAAACGGATTCCTGTACGGCCTGCGTTCAAAACAACAATACGACGTGACATGATTCCGCGATGTCGTTCATGTACTATTATTACACGCATTGATTATGGTAGCAGGTTAAAGGGATAGTTGAGTTTTGGTAGAGAGGGCGCTAGACTACTTATTTTTTTTGTGAGGTAATGAAAAACTGAGTGTAAAATTTGAAAGAGCATAATATTTAAATAATAAAACCATCTTTGTTTGATCAAAATCGGTTCAGAGACGGCTGAAATATCCATAAATATAACAATTTGTAATAAAGCTGGGGCCCCAGGTTTATTAGAGAATTTTGAACCAGCCGTTACAAATTCCAAAAAATGCTTCCTCTTTTCAAAAAGTTACAAAATAGGTATTTAAATAGGTGTTGGTTATTTCTCTATCTAATCACTATTTCAACAAAGCATCACATGCACACTATTTTATTCAAAATGGTTAGAACCGATGAGTGTTTAGAGAGCGCCCTCTTAAGTTTTAACGGCTCTCTTTGAATGATAACATGATCTTTACTACGTCATTTGTAATTTTGTGTTCCTTTCTAGTTATAACTATTAGTTTGTAATGTAATGAGGCAGGTTTTGGTTACTAAAATTAAGTTTCACCAAAACTGTACTCTCCTTACCAGACCTCAACTATCCCTTTAAATCTAAGTATACGTGGTGGAAAACGGGGGCGCAGGGTCTCAACGTCCAGTAAATTAAAGGGCATCAAGCGTGGGGATGCTACATAGCGGGTCGCCATTTTGAACTGGGTTAGTTTGCGCGCACCGCATGACACTGAGCTAACGTGCATTACGCACCGTGCGCAACGCGTATGCAAGATGGCGCCGCGCATCTCATTTGACGAATCTGAACTACCTTTAATGCAGAGACCTCGTGCCTGCCAAATATACGAACGTTACCTCCATAGGCGAAGGAGGCGGGGGTTTGGGGGCGGCAGCACCACCCCCCCCCCCCCCCTAGAGTTTTGAAAACGGCCATATTTGGGCAAAACGCACCTGAAATTCGGGAAAATCATGTCATATTCGGGCAAAATCATGTTACATTCGTGCAGTGTCATGTTATTTTTGGGCAAAACCATCTCACATTTGGGCAAAATCGCGTTATTGTGGACTTAACAATTACAATTTGCAAACATGTCATTTCGGGCAACAAAGAGGCGAGGCCCCCTTTTTTCTTCTTTTTTCTTGCAGATACAAATTCGAAATTTCGGGCATAAACCTCAGCCCCTTGAGAAGAACGCCCCCTACGCCCATGGTTACCACGAACTAAAAAGCTAAAGTTAAAACCACTGACTTAAAGCTGCACCTTAAACCTAGTGTAGTGCCAACATGTAAATATATTATGAATTAAACATAACTGAAATATTGATCAGGCCTTCACGGTAGACCAGACGCAAACCACATAGTAATCCAACAAAATCTTACATCAGTGGTGATTTACAATGAGAAATGTTTTCATATTTTATTATTTTCAAAGTGTGGTTATTATTCGATGTATCATTTTGAATTTTAATTATATATTTCCAAGACTGTAATGGAGCTTTAATACCTGCAGCGGATTCATTTTAGTACAGGGATACGTGTTGTGATTGTGTAATACAGATATTTTACGTAGAAAGTGCAAGTAATGTGCCGCGACTGCGGCGGTAGAAAGACCATGGCTTACCGGGATTCACCTAATACGTATACACCGGCGTATTTGAGGGGGGCTTTGGGTTGCAGACCCACCCCCCCCCCCCCCCCCCCCCCCAAAAAAAAAGAAATGAAATAAAATATATTCGAAAATTGAGTTTCAAGAGGGGCAGAAGCTCCCTCATGTTCTGAAATAGGCAATATTTGAGTAAAAGACACAAACACTTCAGGTGAAACATATCATTTTTAGGTACAATGTTTGTACAGTTCGGGTGACACGTGGCCAACTGTAATATGAAAACATTCGGGCAAAATGTATGTAATTTTCTTTCCAATTAATACTCATGTCATTTCCTGGCAAAATCTTAACCCGCTCGCTGAAATGATCATGATTTTTCCTGTTTTTGTTGGTTTGTTGGCTGGCTGGATGGACAGCTGTCAGCCACCCACCCCCCAAACAAACATGAATACACACCGTCCCCGCTCCCTATCATTACCATCGGAATATCATATGACTATGATGCATACGTGGTTCCTAGCTGTAATAGATACCTTAACCTCAACTATGACGTATAGAGACGTGAGTGGTTTCCACAATATATATTTAGCATATTAATATTAATACTGTAATGACATGCCTTATGCATAGAATGAGTATAGAGAATGTTGTTGAAATAATGTGGTTAGGCTAGTTTGGGACTGGGAGAGAAAAGGTGAAGCAGCGCAAACAAGTATCGAGGTGGTTTATTCCTGCGCAAACCAACATAACAACATAAACAAAAACATCAACAACAACAACATCAACACTAACAACAACATAAGCGAGAAGAATAACAACAACAACATCAATTACAACGTGAATAACGACTACAGCAACAAAAACAACAACAATGGCAAAAAACAAAAACAACAACAACAACAACAACAACGTCATAATCAACATCAACAACGACAACAACAGCAACAAGAAGAACGGCGGCAACAACAAACCACAACAGCAACAACAACAGCACGACAAACAACATCATCGATAAATAAACCTAAACTTACGTCACCAAAACCACATAACCTCCACCAAAAAAATCTCTTAAATTTTGAGTAAACATATTCAGGAAAATTCGAGTTGGTCATGGCATTCTAAATGATACGGACACACAACTTGGTTTCAACTTTAACATACAATCGAACAATACAAATTAAACATGTCGATGAATTAATTAATTATTAATTAATTACATTTCCCTTTTATTCGTTTAGATAACAAAATTCGGAGAAAAGTCTGATTACGTGCTGATGAAAACATATTACATTATGATTTTCAGGGAAGGGGGAGAAATTAAGCATTAATTTCTCAAACAATTCTATTATATCGTAAATTTCATAATAAATTTCATTATACACAAATAATTGAAGCAAACGAATATCATTTAGTCATGACAATGCGTGGCGAATTTATATAAATTAATATAATTTGGTAAGTAATGTTGAATGCAAAATGCGTCAGTTGTAGAGGTGACCAAAATACATAAATTGTATTTAGCCTTGGAGAACTGATTTATGATAATAGCACATCATAATATGATTACAATCATAAATAAATAAAACATTATTCAAACAATTGTGGTAATGAAAACATATTTTCTGACAATTAGAACAAAAACCATTTCGAAGTCGATTCAATTTATTTGATAATGATAATAATTGCATCAATACAGTTTCAAGCTGGCAATCTATGTCAAAAATGAATACTTTTGATTACAATAGTCAAATTCATTTATGTGTGGCATATATAATTGGAATTTTCGCAAGGAGAGATCCTCAGTCTGTGAAGTGAAATTAGCAAACAAAAACAACAACAATGAGTACTAGTAAAACAAGTTCAACAGCATACATACTGTTCAATACGTATAAACAGTTCAATAACATACATACATTTTCATTAACATACAGTGGCGTAGCGTGGTCGAACTGATTGGGGGGGGGGGGGGGGGTGGGGAGGCACGCAAATTTATGGGGGGGGGGGGGGGGTACACCTTTTGTATTTATTATAATTTTGTTTATGTCCCCTTATGTTTTCTATTGCCTTTTTTTCAAATTATCGGGGGCACGTGCCCCCATGCCCCCGTTGCTACGCAACTGATAACATACATACTCTTTTTTGAGTGAACACTGCCGAAAAAATGAAATAAAGTGAAAACGAAAATAGACGAAGACTATTCGTATTAGGCTACCATAACCCAATTCGAAATAATCTATATAGTGCAGTAAATTGTAGTCTCCTGAATTTATACAAACTCTGATAAAAACAAGTAAAATGTGCTTTTAGAACATCGAGAACATCCGTCTGATATCCCTTACAGTATGAAGGTTAATCCCATGCACATACTGATTTCGTGGAAAATAACATGCGGAATTGTCAACTTGAATGTTTCAATATATTTTGCAGGACCAAAACTTACCGCTGGGAAATTATTAAAGGTGTACTTTTATATTGATTTGTATTTCATTCGTAACTCTTTGTGTTTTCGACCGTTTTAAATTGCATTTGAAAGAATAAATTATTAATAAATGCCTAACTAGAATGACTGAATTTGACATATCTGACAATATTTGACAATATCTGGGCCTGGTCCCCGGATTCTGATTTAATAACTCTTTCTTGTTCAAGTTGCCGTACCAATATACATGATACTCTATACATAGAGCTTGATACAACACTTTTGAAGCGCTGTAAAATTAAACTGTTATAAACCTTGGTTATTGTATACGATTCAAACCAACACACTATGTGCGCTTTCAACTGGATCGCATACACTAAATCCCAAAGCACGCAGAGCCGGTGTGGTCGCGGATTTGATCCGGCCGCGGCATCAGTCCGGGCAGTGTAACTTTAGGTGGATTGCTGCTAACTCCAATTGTCATAGTTTTAGCCACCAAATTTAATCAAAGCCAACAAATCTAATTATAGCCACCAAATCTAACCATATATAGCCACCAAATATAACATATACTACAATATTTAGGGTTAGTTTTGTTTGCAACCATAATTTTAAAAATTTAAAGTAGCAACCAAAAATAATATATCGGCAAGTCGGACAAAATCTACGCGCGGATCTTGTCTGTCCGGACTTTTCCGCTCCCACACCGGCTTGACTCAATCCGACTGGATCTGGTCAATTTGTGTTGCACCACGACTCTGATTTTTCCAGTCGGGAGCTACCCGGAAGTCAGTCGATTTAATAAACATGTTGGATCGGCTCCGACTAATCGGGCCCGACTTTAGCCCAAACAAAAAAAAAACAGTCGGATCGGGTAGAGTCGGATCTGTGTGCGTTGGGCGTAATGCTCTCCGCACACAGAGCAGACTCGACCCGATCCGACTGGTTTTCAGTCAGGCTAGAGTTAATTCGGTTTCGTTCAGTCGTAGCCGATTCAACATGTTAAATCGGCCTCGAATGACCTCCGACAGGCTCTTGACCGGCAAAACTGGAGTCCAACGTATACTAATGGAGCAGTCAGACGGGACTTGCGACGACCTGCAACAGCTTGCGATTGGTCACGTGCGCGTATGAAAGGCGGAAAGTGTCAAAGTCTGTAATACATTACCGCGTTGTACAAACTCACTGCAGCTATACAATATAAATTTCGTATAAATATAAATATGTTTCGCATTTCAAGGATGAGCGTTAATACCTCTCTGCTCTTATATGGTGTATATGATGCACAAATTATGGAATAATGATACTACTACTACTACTAATAATAATAATTATAATAGTAATAATGATAATAATAACAATAATATGTAATAATAATTAATAATATTAGTAGTTCGTATTTATATCGCGCCTAATAGCCTCTAAGCGTCAGACCCGCGCATTTAACAATTACCTTGTACCATCCTCTACTCCCCGGGGAGCATACTAGCGGTGGGCAACCCTATTGGTGCACCAAGCTTATATGAAATTAACCTGAGTATGCTTAGTATGGAGCCATAACAAAGACAAATTTTGCAAAATATAAACATAAGACGGGGGTCGGGGTGCAAGCTTTTGGCTTTTAGCTCATATACAAAGACCCAAAATGGTCCAAATATAAATTACCGCGGTAAACAAGTTAGAAAAACAACAAAAATAACAACTGTTATTTGGGCCCAAGAGCGCAAGAGCCGAGACCCCCCCCCCCCCCCCCCCTTCGCTGTCATGTGGATGCCGATCCCAATCATGACAATACAAACCTGTCGGTTGAATACCTCCCTTTCAATGATGAGGGTGTGTAGGTGTGTAATGAGAATAAACAACTTTTGATGAAAAGCAGAAATATCTGGAGGCTTGCCTGGAGTATTCAGGATAGATCATTGTCTACCAAACCATGCATCGTTGCCATGGATACGATTTCAAAAGGTCACCACAATCACCGCATGCGACGTAGCCTATCCGATATGCGTCGGGCTTTCTAGCAAGTACTAATCGCGTTATGTGGACGGAACCACCGATGTCCGAACCCTATCCCAACGCCTATCATCACTCGTTTACTCAAACAGTTAAGTTTCTTTTATTTACTTTGTTCGCTGTGCGCTGTGCGTACAATTTCTACGAACCCCCTGCGAAGCTCTTTCATGAATATTTATGTGACATGGACCAAAATAGGCCAATGAGCGATGAGGCTGTAACGTCATATGAACTCTATGCATGCATGCAGTGGCCAGAGTCACAGCATGCACAGTACAGTGCGCTTTGTACACGCGCTGTGCGCTGTCAGAGCCGTATTTGTGTGTGTGTTTGTGTGTGTGTGTGTGTGTGTGTGTGTGTGTGTGTGTGTGTGTGTGTGTGTGTGTGTGTGTGTGTGTGTGTGTGTGTGTGTGTGTGTGTGTGTGTGTGTGTGCGTGCGTGTGTGTGTGTGTGTGTGTGTGTGTGTGTGTGTGTGTATACGTGTATGTGTCTAGTGTGTATTGATCATGTGTGCGTCGGTGTATATGAACCCACAACATGTGTAGAGGCATTGCTTCATATGCACGGGTACACATCATAGGGTAGAGCTGCAAAGCGCCCGTTGTTTGAGTTGGCCAAAATCTGTTTATATACGGCTCTGTGGCCGAGTTCACCTGCAAGGCTTATGAATAATGCATGAAAATACACTCGTCACACATACAATAAACATATATGAATAATGATGAGTAAATGACTGATGATAGGCGGATGCGCTCTGCGCATCGGGTTCGAGAACACCGGTTTTCCGTCTCCATATTAAACGCGATTAGTACTTGCCAGAAAGCTCAGACGCCTATCGGATAGGCTACATGCAACGAGACTTGCCTGAAGTATTCAGGATTAAGTATTGTCTACCAAACCATGAATATTTGCCATGGATGCAATTTCAATAGGTCAATAGGGTGAGATGAAGCCACCGCAATAACCGCAATCACCGCATGCTCTTTCTCTCTCTCTTCTATTGTTTTGATCGCAACGGATTTTGAACCGACTTTTTGATGTTCAAAAACCTTGCGACGGGAACCTGCCGTCGCAAGAGAACACACGGCGCATGCGTTCCTCGTGACCAGTCGTGCTATTGTTCGATCGACAACCCAAAACCAGGCTTATGATGCTTATTAAGCACGGTAAATAACATGTTAGGTTTACTTTAGCCTAAATGTAATACATACAACCTATTTATGGCTATAATTGGGAATAATACCGAATTTATTGCGATATTTGCATTCTGATGTAACGTCTAGTTATTTCGAACATGATCGGCCCTTATTGTCTTGTTGCAGGTCGTCGCAAGCATCGTGTGACTGCTCCATAAGCTAAACCGACTGAACAATAGTCGGATCGGGTCGAGTCGGCTATGTGTGCGGAGGGCTTTAAGTGCACAAGGCTTTAATAAAATAACACATGGACACATACGGCACATTCGGCGAGGGGAAGAGGGGGAGGGGGGCAATATACGAATTTGACAAAAATATTACAAACAATAAGGGGAAATATTTGAATAAACATAAAGGTGTGCCCTCCTTCGTGTCCCTTCCAATCAGCCCGACTATACTTCGCCACTGTACAATCGTACAGTAATTTCACTTTAACTTCGAACATTTCTAGTGCTGGAATTTAAACCTAGAGTTGTCATTAATTCAATCGAATGGTAAGACCTGGGGTGAACACATCATCAGTATGCAAATACTATGCACGATGGGAGCGCGTGTAGCGGGATTGGGGCACATGAATGTGTATGAAGAAGAACACTTTAAATTGAAATTGGAACATTTTATTCTAAGTGCCTCCTGGATCAAACTCTGCGATAAATATTTATTAACATTATTTGGCAGACTCGATATACTACCATGCACAACATTTGTACATACATGCAGTGGTGTAGCGCTAAGGGAACTACAGTACTAGGCTCCCAATTATTTTACGAAAAAACAAGTACAAATAGTAGGGTCAAATCCATAACAAACAAACATGCAATCCATAAAAAGGGGGGGGGGGGGGGGTGGTGGTCTGGGGCACACTCATGCAATTGTGTATTGTTTAAGGATTCACCCCTCATTATGGTGTGTGTGTGTGTGTGTGTGTGTGTGTGTGTGTGTGTGTGTGTGTGTGTGTGTGTTTGTGTAAGTGGGGGGGGGGGGGGGGGAGTATAGGCGTGCCCTTTCTGCTCCCCGTAGCTACACCACTGAATGTCACCCATTCGTCCTGACGTTATGATTCATTTCCTGACATAATGCGCCTTGATGCGTAGTCAATAGTCACACACGTACATAATTATGTCAGTGTCAAATTACACACATTGCTTTAATTTGGTTCCCATGGTGATATCTACAAAGTGAGTGGCAGGAAAAACTACGGTGTCCCCGAAGCCCTAGAACATAATTTAAGCTTTCATGGATCTAAGTATGGATCCAAATTAGCTGAATATAATAACTGAATATCGATGCAGAGATTTGGAGGCAACGTTAAAGTATGTTGATGTATATATGGGAATTTGATTAAATATTAGACCATTTACGTATTGCTCAATGCTCAGTAGTCCTTATGAGGAACGACACCAGTCTGCGTGAGAAGTTTGTATATGACCCGTCATCTGGGGTCATTGGTGTAGCTATGGGGGGGGGGGGGGGGGGTACGTGCCCCCAATGGTTTGAAAAATAATAACATAAAACATAAGGGTAACATCTTTCAAACAATAAATACATACATAAGGTGGGCCCGCCCCCCGCCAAAATGCGTGCTCCCCAACCAGTCAAACATCGTTCCGCCACTGTCTGAGGCCCGTCGCTATTCTCTGAGGCCGTCACACTTAGTCTGTTTGATGACAGAGAACTGTTAAGCTGTCTGAGGAGATGCACTAGTTGTTTCCGTGGGGCATGGGATCTCAGTCATTTACAGCATGTTACCATCTACTCAGGATACCATTCCATATACTACAATACCCACTGTCCTTGTACATCTTCAAGCAATTTCGCGTAGCGTTTGTCTGAAGACCGACACTTGTCGGTTTGAGACCCGTCACTAGTTATGTCTGAGGACATGGGACCTGCGCAGTCCTTCACAACATTGTTACAATCTACTCAAGAACACTTTCAATATACTATAATACCCATTGTCATACAATAATACTTCATGCAGTAGCGTACGTTTGTCTGACGACCGTCAATAGTCCCTTTGAGGACAACTGATATTATTCTGTCCAGCGACTGTCACTAGTTTTGTCCGAGGACATGGCACCTGTTATTTACACCATGTCTTCATCTACTCAAGATATAATTCTATATACTACAACAGCCATTGTCATGTAAATTACTCCTTCACTGCAACAGCGGAGCGTTTGTTTGGCGACGGTCATTAGTCCTTTTGAGGACAACTGATATTCTGTCCAGGAACCGTCACTAGTTTTGTCCGAGGACTGTGGACCTTTCCTTTACAACATGTCACCATCGACTCTAGATAGCAGTGGCGTAGCGAGGGTCAAGTGATTGGGGGGGGGGGGGCACATCTGCGAGGGAGCGTAGCGCCCGAGGGGGGGAGGGTGTGGGAGGGGGGTGTCCCCCCTCCCACGGTAGGGAGCTTTTGCAAATTTTTACTTGAAATAATGCAATAATGCAATTTGGTGCATACCTTGGAAGGAAATTTGATAATACTGAATTAAAGAAATCATTTCCCTCATGATAAAGTATACACACACAATCAAACCTACGTGTACACACACACCAGACTCAAATACTCTCACGCCGTATGATTGTCTACATTTATTTGGGGGAGGGTGTGGGAGGGGGTTCACCCCCTCCCAATTTTTTTGAATTTTTTGAAATTGGTGTTTAAAATATCACTGTAGAAGTATGGTCATTATTGTCTTTATCATTGTCTTAATCATGGGTGTTAAAATGGTATATAATAGTGAATCTACTCGTTACGTATTTTAAAACGGTAATAGCGAGGAAAGATTAAGCCCGTGAGATGGATCCACGTGATCCTGTATACTATAGAGCCATCGATATAGTCTAGGGCATTGAGCTCCAATGGAACTAAGCAAAAGTGGAGGGGAGACATTGCGAGGAAGCGAAGCGACCGATTGGGGGAGGGTGTGGGAGGGGGTGTCCCCCTCCCACAGTAGGGAGCTTTCGTATTTTGGGGCCTGAAATTGTGCGATTTGGTGCACACCTAAGACAGAAATTTCACGTAATATAAAGTATAATATATTAAGTATGGAACCAAACATACTTAATGACAAAGGAGGGGGACAATCTCCCTCCCCTTTTAATGCGGGGGACATAATATTCCAATTTTATTTGCATTCAGCGCATATGGACCGAATTTACTAAAAGATATATTATTTCAAATTATTTTATTTTCCCATGATAGTAAGCAAATAATTACCGTTGGTGAAGGTGATGGGACAAACTATCACGTCCGAGGCGATCTGGATGTAGCTATCTTTCCGAAGCGAAGCTGAGGAAAGATAGCGTATACATTCAGATCGCCGAGGAAGTGATAGTTTGCCATCGCCTGAAACCAAAAGGTGATTATTTGCTTTATATTCCTCATCTTCTAGATCTTCTAGATCTAGTACTAGTCTACTGTTACTGTGTTACTAGGTTTGATCTACTTACCAATATGTTATTCCATGACAATTCCATAACAGTTCAACATGCAAATTCTTTTCACCCCTGTTCGCAAAATTGGACATAATGTCGATGAAATTGAAAACTTTACGTTGTAGTCCACAAGGAGAGTCCTGGACCTGGTCTAGACTAGACTGTCTTGAATCGTGTTCATGCCGGTTTCACTGACAGGCCGTTTTACATTGGCTTTCCCCTCTTCCTTGAGTTTCCGAAGAACAGTTTTGAACACTCGACCAGGTTTCGCAAAGTTGGTATCCTTGATAATGTCTATGTCTCGCAAATTCAAAAATGTCTCTGTGCACAGACCACATACCTCAAAGCTTGTAGAGATTTCTTACTGTATGACTCACCATTTCGCGATTTCACACCAGCATACAATCTCCCCAACACTTGGTCTAGCGATTTCAAGTCCATGTCAGACAGTTTGTCAAAATGTATGATTCCCGCATCGCAATAATCTTGGAACACTTTCAGGCTGAACTTAAGTTGTCGCTTTGTATTTTTACTTTCACTCTCCAGTAAAAACGTGTCCATTTCATCCTCATCCAAAAGCTCAAACCTTATGTTTGTGGCCGCCATTTTAGTAGAGTACACAGAACGAGCATGCAAACAGTGTATGTACGATACTACAACAGGGGCGTCGATCTGTTCGGAAAACACAATGCAATTGTTCACAAACAATGCTCGCCCCGGCCAATGCATTGTGTTTTCCGAACAGCTGATCGACGCCTCTGATGTACAGTGCATAGCGTATGTAGTGTACTACGTATACCGTATGCACAACGAATACAATTAAATTTGTAATTCGCGCGCATAGAGTTATCGCGCCACTTATTGGTATTCAATTCAATGCAACCGCGGAGTGTAGATAGTACTTTTTATCTAGTGAGTGCAACGCACTTTCACCCAAGATATCTACAGAGTGTAACGATGGGCGAAACTATATTTCATCACGTGATTAACTTTTGACCAATCGTAGAGCAAGATTCTTAGTATGTGGAATATAATGTGCTATAGACATGATAGATGAGGGTCTAATAAATTTCGTATATATCAGTATTTCAGAATATGCATTTTGATATATGCGGCAAAAATTAAGATTTACAGTCCTTTTCAAACTAAAAAAAAAACAGCTATGCTCGGGTCCCTTGAATTAGTTTCAGTAGGCCTATGCTCAACTGATGCAGATATCGACTCTGGAGAAGATGACTGGTGCTCCTTCAATCATGATCATCAACAATATGCCTAGATTATGCATCATGAATTAATGGAACGGGTGCATTTGGAGTGAAGAAATTAGTAAAAGAAGTTTGTCTTTACCTAGACATTTAGGACTACGTAGTGCAGCTATGCGCCTTTATAGCCTGCATGAAGGCGTCAAAATTATCTATAAAAGCGGGAGGCAGATTCAAGATCCTAAAAGGGCCCTTGGTATGATAAACGATTTAGTTTGTTAGGCCTATACGCGCTCTATGTCTTCTGAAATGCGGTGAGCGTCGATCCTCCCGCACGGGACTGAAAATTTGCATAAGGCGCTATATTGGAAGGATTCTTCAAACTGATATAGGTGCGCTATTGCTAGTACTAGGGAACGACTGTTATGTTCTTGGTTATTATCGTTGATAATGATTATTATCACACATTAAATAAAACGTGATAATAATGAATGATATACATTGTAGACACATTTGGCTTCATGTCGGGTCGTCATTTTTTTTTTTTTTTTTTTGCCAAACGATTGGGGGGGCACGTGCCCCCCAGTGCCTCCCCGTAGCTACGCCACTGCTAGATAGTATTACTACAATAGCGAATGTCGTGCTACTATTCCATGCAATAGCTAAGCGTTTGTCTGACGACCACCAATATATGCCCGTCCCTGTTCTGTGCAGGGAATGTCACTAGTTTTATCCGAGTACATGGAAATCAGTCCTTTACTATGTTACTATCTACTCAAGATAGCTTTCCTTATACAACAATAGCCATTGACATTGGCATGCTATACTACTTAATACGGGTGCGGTTCGTTATTCCGAAGGTTCGTTATTTCGAACACGCAAAATCGCAAATTTCCTATACCTGAGTGTTCGTTAATCCGAAAATGAAATAGGGTTCGTTAATCCGAACATTTGTTGCATTATTCCGAAGGTTCGTTATTCCGAAGGTTCGTTATTCCGAAGGTTCGCTATTCCTAAAATGAAATCGGGTTCGTTGTTCCGAAGGTTCGTTATTCCGAAGGTTCGTTATTCCGAAGGTTCTTTATTCCGAAGGTTCGTTATTCCGAAGGTTCGCTATTCCTAAAATGAAATCGGGTTCGTTATTCCGAAGGTTCGTTATTCCGAAGGTTCGTTATTCCGAAGGTTCGTTATTCCGAAGGTTCGTTATTCCGAAGGTTCGCTATTCCTAAAATGAAATAGGGTTTGTTATTCCGAAGGTTCGTTAGTTCGAAAATGAATTAGGGTTCGTTAATCCGAAAATGAAATAGGGTGTGTGTGTGTGTGTGTGTGTGTGTGTGTGTGTGTGTGTGTGTGTGTGTGTGTGTGTGTGTGTGTGCACTGGCGTAGTGGTGGGGGGGGGGGGGGTGTCATGGGCCCCCCTCCCAAATCAATTTAAATCATGGCTTTTATCTAATTTTATTGGAAAAGAGAGTAAAAACTCAGATTGCACAGTTTCAATTTTAAAAATGCCAAAGCTCCCTAACGGGTGGGGGGGGGGGGGGGGGGGGGGGGGGGGAATAACGAACCTTCGGAATAACGAACCCGATTTTATTTTCGGATCAACGAACCTTCGGAATAACGAACCTTCGGAATAACGAACCTTCGGAATAACGAACCTTCGGAATAACGAACCTTCGGAATAACGAACCCTCGGAATAACGGACTGTAACCCTTAATACACTAGAGAGTAAAGAGGGGCACGCTACCTTTTAAATGGTTCTAGTAACATTGTCCCAATCCACAACACTTCAATATAAATTAGTGGTTCTCTCATGACGTGCTGTATTCGTATTATCAATATAAGCATGGAACAGGTTTTTTCTTCTTCAAATATCCATTTCGTTAGAAAGATATTTACGATTGAAGTGTTCAGATTTTTAACTATCCACTGGATAGTCGTAGCTGTGTACAAAGTCAGTGCAATGAGTTAGCAAATATCCCTTCGCATTTTTACTCATTACTCAGCCATACCATCCATTTAACGTGAAATTTTCACACACTACTCAGAGAACAAAACTACACATTATTCCAAACATTATTCACTATTTTGCACATGTCAACAAAGTTACTAGATCCCTTTAAGGGATAGGAGAACGTTATGCATTTATTCATGCCTCCTTTTCTCCATTTTATTCAAAAACGCCTATAGACAATACTGAGTTGCGGAAGTTTAGTGTGTAGGCTCGAAATATGAAATACATTATGATGTTGAGAAAAAAAAACAATCACATGCCAGTTATTGATTTTCCCTTTTTGAAACCGAAATTATTTAATATATTGTATTCTAAGTTAAAAATTGTCTTCGTGTCCTATGTTTTAAAATTCTAACACATGATGAAATCAATCTTTCTCACGTTAAACCGTATCCATGAGATCTGAACTTCGATGCACTGAACTACATATGAAACTTGGTGACGAGTTCTCTCATTAAAAATTCTTGATTGTTTTTTTTTCTCGGTTATTTTGGGCTGCAAGACAAAGTATTACGCACGTGTAAGCTAAGAACAGAATGGAAACAGATGCCAAAAACAACAACAATTGGGGGCTAAAAATGGCACTATGACGATGTAAGAAGAGAACACGCTGTGTATCACATTTCCTGTATTTCCCTCTTTACAAATCCACATTTGCACTATAGCTTAGCCAGCATTTATGATGGAGCTGGCGTAAGGACATTAAAGGGATTTAGTAGCTTTGTCTGAATCGAACAAACTCACCTGCCTGTATATCATGTACATGGTTCCAAAAGGCGCTAAATCCACCTTCCATGAAAATTGAGTTAACGTCATCGGTCCATTAATAAACTAAGCAGCTTTCTAGAAGTCCACATTTTAAGACAAATTGTACAATCAAAATCAAAATATGGACGTTCAATTTTCATATTCCCCTAGGCATGCGTGCAAAGTTGGACGAAGAAACCTGCTTTTCTCCAAAGTTGAACAATTGGATTTAGCGCCTTTTGGAATTAAGCTCTTCAGGTATATACAGTTGTTCACACATGCATGGTTGTTTTCTTTTACTAATATAAGTATGCAACTTTTGTTTTTCTTCAAATGTCTCTTTGTTATGATTTATACAAAATGTGAATCATTTCAATTGTGTACAAACTAATGGCAACGTGTTCGGGGATTGCACTTAGCATATTTCCTCATTACTTGGCAATAATATGACATTGAACATGAGCCTGTCAGACATCACAGAGTGGCCATGCCACATCACGGAAATACACTTTGTATTAACCCTCTATCATTTTTGCAATATGTTAAAGGGATCTAGTAACATGTGCACAAAAGTGATGAATGGTTGTTATCTGATATGTCCACAGGGTATTGTGTGAAAATTTCAAGTCAATTGGACGTTATATGGCCGAGTAATGAGCAAACATGCAAAGTGATATTCACAAACTCATTTCACTCTCTTTGTACACGGTGTTCGCGATCCGTTGGATTATTTAACATCTGAACACTTCAATCGTAAATATCTCTTTAACGAAAGACCTGTCCCATGATTTTATTGTTAATACGAATACAACAAGGTATGAGGGAACCGCTAGAATTCCAATTGTATTTTGAGGATTTGGACAATGTTACTAAGTCCCTTTAATATAATTCTGAATTCTGAAGACTGAATCGACTTTCACAAAGATCATACGTTGAACTTTACTCTAAAATGGACTTAAACATTATGAAAAGCCATAAGCTTCTTTGAAAACTTTTTGAAAAAGGTTCTTTTAATACAATATATTTCATGTTATTGATGTAAAATTGATTGAATTTTAAAATACTTGCATTTATGATTTTAAAATTGTATTCCAAGGATACAAATGGCAAACCATAATTTCAAGTCCAGCTTTTAAGTTCAATTTTGAATCTTTGCGAAACACCCCCTCATTTGCCTCTACAGTGGTTTTCACTGAAACAGCTGTTTACCTAGTAACAAGTAATTGTTATTTGGAGTTCTTCGTTCGAGAGGTTTTCAGAAAAGTGTCTTGTATCTTTAAAATCAGACGTTTGTATTTCCTTACGATTGACGCGTTACGCGTTTGGCAATTGGGTTAAATGTCGGTAGACAATTTCATCAACGTAAGTAATGTCTGGCTTGAATAAATGTCGTATAGGTATCGAGAAAGTGAAATGAACACTGAATGTATTGACATGAACGAGAAAAGTCAATATTTTGATGACAGTTTAGCATGGTAAAGGGGGATCGTAAATAGAGCAACAAAACAATTAATAAACACAAAGGGAATAGATCGGTTGTAACTGTAAACTGTTATGGAAATATGCACATGCATAGTTGTTTAAATTTGAGTGAATATGTCACTATTAACCTAGAAACATAGGAACTAAATGGAGAATAAAGATAGGCAATGGCTTGAAATAGAATCTACATTTCTGGGCTTCGTTGCTTACTGCTGAAAGCTGCTACAATGTTCAGAGATCGCTTTCAGAACAAATAACAATTATTGAGACCTTTTGCGAAGTACTGAATAAAAAACATACTTTAACCCTTTGAACCCTGAATTATTTGCATATTTCGTGAGCTATACCCTGACTTATTTGACATAATCCGCATATTTGACAAATGTCAAAAATACGTCAAAATTTATGAAAGATATTGTATTTATATGGGCCAAATATGTTTTCTTATCAATGTAGGTGACACAAATGAACATAAACTCTACCTTTACAACCAGTAGGCCACTTTTTGGTGCCAATCTGCAAAGCAATTGACATCTTGCTCCCCACATCTACAATGTATTGTAAATCGATGCACAAATATTCACCATCACTATCTTGACCATGACCACTTGCTCCATCAGCACACCCACTATGATCTACCCCGCTTGTACCGGGCTGGAGGTGCTTAGGAACCGCTAAATCCACGACCATAGCCGCTGCAACCTCATCCTCCGTATCCATTTTATCCTCAAAATCACTACCCTGACAATATTCAGAGTCATCAATGTCTTCCGCGGATTCTTTCAGTATTAGTGCATGAGCACTAACTGTTTTTCTTGCCATTTTCCCCACATTTTTTCCCACATTTTTAACTTTTTCTCCGATCAAAATGCAAGAAAACTGTGCCTGCAATATCACAAGTCCGTATAAGGCCGTAACTGATCACCTGATCAAAAGGGGGGTCACATGTCGAGCTGAAAAGAAGTCACATGACGTGAGGCCTCTAAAGCGGCCTCTAGGGTTATTTTACTTTCTCAGCGAGGCCGCAAAAGCGGCCTTCAGGGTTCAAAGGGTTAATAGCGTTCTTTGGATTGATAGCTCTATCGATTCAGGCTTCCAACATTGATATAAATCTGGCATGATGTATTGAGGTAGAGAGAATAGAAAGGAGAGAGGAATAAAGATGTGCTCCAGATAACATCTCGGCCGGAAATGAAGATTCTTTGGCAATGTTATTTGAGTCGAGTGTGCGCTCGCGCCACACACGTATACTTTTTAGTAGAGTAAAATTAATGATTAGATTATTGTCATAGTTAAAGATAGAGTTTAGTTTTGGTTTAGAGGGCGCTTTGAGAAATAATGTTTCTGTGAGGTGGTATTGGAACACTGCATGTAATTGAAAGAGCGCACAATTTAAAGACAGAGTCATCTTCGTTTGATCAAAATTGGTTCAAAACATGTGAGATATCTATTAATATATCCGATCAGAATAAATGTTGGGGAACAACTTTCATTCAATTATTTGAGAAAATAGCTACAAATCACAAACATTTTATTAAAATAAAAAAAAATATCGTTGTAACTTGAGGTGTCTGGAAGGCACCTTGGCTTTTTTGTTTATTTATGAAAACAGCCCTGTATTAAACTTAACCGTTGATATGTTTTACTACTATCCAAGCATCATTGAATTATAATTGTTAGTTTTTAGTGATAACTGGCAAGTTTAAGTAAATACTAAAACTATGTTTGACCAAAACTGTACTATCCATAAAATGCACTGCATGCGCTGTGCGTTTACGTACGATATGTGATAAATATTGTCTTCTTTCAATTTATAAAACCAACCACCTGAAAAAATATTTAAAAAACGATTGCAATAATAACCACTATCCAGTTGCGCCAATTGGAGGGGGGGGGGGGGGGGCATGCACATTATTGTCGATACATTATACATGTATGTATGTCTTTGTTTTTCAAATGAATTTCCAATGTTTGCTTTATAGATTTTTAGTGAACGTATTGGGTGGGGGGGGGGGGGGGGGGGGGGGGAGATAACGTACCCCAGTGTCCCCGAAGCAACGCCATTAGCTATGCTGGCACTGCCCCCTTCGTAGCAAATAATTATGGGAAAATGAAAATAGCCTTCTTGACAAGGACAATGTGATAAATATTTTGCCTGTAGCCATGGTTTCAAGATATTACAATTTATCAAACCGACTTTGATCATTCTAAGCAGTCGATGATCAACCTACTACAGATAAAACAAAATTTACGCCCTAAGAAAAGGCTTCTCGGGCACAATATTGAAGATTGATGATAATGTTTATATGCGGAGTGAGATTATCAATCAAAGCAACATGCATTTTATCGCTATATTACAAATATCAATACAAGTCAAACTGCATGAATGTTTATTCATACAGCGAGGTTAACCAAACGTTTGAGAGGCTCACCAAGAGTGATATGATGAACATGAAGATGAAGATAACGAAGGATAGGAGGAACTCATTAGAGTATGAGTGAAGAGGAGAAGAAGAAGGATGCGGAGAAGAAGTCGAAGTCATCTAGCGTGATAGTTTAAAGGGATCTACTAACTTTGTGCGAAAAGTGATGAATGCGGGTTGATAAAATGTGTATTGTTGTGATCTGATATTTCCACTTAGTAATGTGTAAACATTTCACGGGTGGATGTTATATGGCCGAGAAATTAGCCAAAATGCAAAGTGATATTCACTTACTCGTTGCACTGATTTAATACACAGTTTTAATTATCCAGTAGATTGTTACAAGTCTAAAAACTTCAAACATACATATCTTTATTACGGAATGGAAATTAGCTGTTCGATGCTTTTATTGGTAATACGAATACAATGAGGTATGTGTGAACCGCTAGAGTTCCAAGTAATTATTGAAGGTTTTGACAATGTTACTAGATCTCTTTATAAGCCTTCCGTGGCTTTGTGTAATTCGGTGTTTCCCCTTTTTTCATATTTTCTAAAATTTCAGTTGTCATGGTGGTCTTCCCCATTAAATCCTGTGATCTATGGTATGCAACTAATATACCACAGAGGGAATATCGCTTCTGTTTTGTGGAGAAATTAGCATTATCGAGTCTCTGACTATGGGATCAATGAACCATTAAAGCAGGATATAATTATTCAAGATTGTATTCGGTAAGCCTCATTTTGAGAAAATCAGAGTGCTGAGGAGAAACAGTTAAATACATTATAAACATATTTACTGTTCTATGTTATTCTGTTTTCACAGGGTACCGTTGAGGCGGGATGAAGACAAAGAAGAAGAAGAAGAAGAAGACGAAGAAGACGAAGAAGAAGAAGAAAAAGAAGAAGAAGAAGAAGAAGAAGAAGAAGAAGAAAAAGAAGAAGAAGAAGAAGAAGAAGAACAACAACAACAACAACAGCAACAAAAAGATAAATCTGATGTTGATTGTAACGATTCAACTGATAATTATTTGAATGGAGAAAATTTTAAACAACGTAGACAAGGAGAAGAACAAAACCAAATCATGTAATTATAAGAACAATATAATTCGATGTGGAAATGTAAAAGAAATACAAATTGAACAAATGTTACAATTTTAGGATTGAGAAAGAATAGAGAGAAGTTTAAGATTATAAATAAAAGAGGAATATGATGAGGAGGAGGAGGAGGAGGAGGAGGAGGAGGAGGAGGAGGAGGAGGAGTAGAGAGAGGAGGACAAGAAATACCAGATAAGCAAACTAGAAGTAGAATACGACAAACGTGAAATCGGAAATCCTCCGGGCATGACTGCTTATTTCTCCACCCATAAAAGTGATTGCAATCAGCATCTTTACTTTGCGCATCAATATAGTCGTTGGGCGGATCACAATAGTTCCTCGGGATACCGACTGTAATAACCCAAATGTGTTAGGCGAGAGTCATAAAACGAGTAGAATTTACTTCGACCCTATTTCGTATACGGTCTACGGCGGTTTCCATTCGCGGAATGGGCTGAACAGCTCGAGGGGAAATTATGATCACACTCACAGGAGTAGAACAAGACCAGTGTTGATTGCCACATTACGCAATCCCTATTACTGGAAATTGAAGCTCTTCTGGCGAAATGGTGATCATTTGTGTTTATAAAAGAAGAATCCCTGCATTCTGATTGGTCAATTAGCGTGTAAAAGTTTTTTTTACTGATGCATAAAATGAAATTAAAAAAAATTAAAAAAAAATAAAATAAAATTAAATGAAATAAAACAAAATAAAATAAAAAAAATTAAAAAAAATTAAAATAAAATAAAATAAAATAAAATTTGTCACTTAAAAAAAAAAAAATAAATAAATAAAAATGTTTGTTATAACATAAAACAAAAAAAGTTCTATCATTTAAACAAAAAATGATATAAAAAATCATTTAAAAAAACAAAAATTGATATTAAAAAAATCATTGACATTTATTTATTTTTTTTTAATGTGAAAATCAAAATTTTCTCCTGTCATGCGTCGGTAAATTAGCCATGGGTCGGTACTTTTGCAGCCATGGGTAGATACTTTTGAAACCATGGGTCGGTACTTTTGAAGCCATAGGTCGGTAAATTTAGCCAATTTAACCATTACTGGGAAAAAGTCTGATTTTCCCATTTTTTCGCGCCCATTTTATAAAACAAATGCTGCACAGGCATATTTCGTGGATCGGTAAGAATTGTATGCACTCTTTTAACTTTGGAAATGGTCTAAAACCCACTCGCTGCGCTCGTGGGTTTAAACCATTCCAAAGTTAAACTCATTCATCCAATTCTTTCGGAAAAGAAATAGAAAATAAGTCGCAGGGGAAAATGATGATCCGAGAAAAGGAAGATGGAGTGTTGATTCCGGCATTCCATAATGGTAGATTTTCATAGAAGTTCTTCTCATTTCCTTCTAACTCCATTACCCCCTGTAAAATATAAAGCTTTATAATTTCCAGCTAGCGGATACATGACATGTATGTCGTGTAAAACGTCACCATTATAATGATTGTGACATTGTGTTGCCTATACACGTATACAGTATAATTGTGATAGAAGGCAAAATAAAAACGAATGATCGAGAGATAACCTTAATTGATTTGAACTAAAATTATAATAATTACTACGAGCTTTACCCATTCACGACTGGTCCCAGAAATACTCGGGCTGTATTATATGAACAATTCATTTTATAAACAAAAAACAGCAATCAGTCTTGAATGTGGGGGGGGGGGGGGGGGGTCGGACGAATGCTGCCCAGTGCCCATGTCCTCCGCCCTGCTGCCCCCCCCCCCCCCCCCATGATTGTCGCCCCATATCTTGTCTATCGATATGGAGATCAAACATTCTGTGGTGTGTATTTCCTCACACCTAAACAACTGTCAATGTTTGTCATCACATGAGTGTTGTATCTAAGGTAGAGTGGGGTGCGGGGGTATAATAGGGGGGGGGGGGGTGGGGGCATTACCCGATCTCGGAATAATACAAGTAGCCGACTCATGCCCTCCCCTCAACGTAGCAACATTATACATAAGGGCAATAATACATAATAAACTAATGTCATTGTTGTTCTAGGTTTGGATGTAAAATATAGGTATAGATACCAGCTGTGTAATCAAAGTTTCCCTACCATTTAATAAAGAAGAACAGAACACTATTTTCACCTTTAAAAAAAATCCACGTTAGGATCAGTAGCGTAGCCACAGGGGATGGTGGGATCGTGTCCCCCCAAATTAAACACAAATAATACAGAACATAATGTTAATAATGATACTTTCAGTGACGTAGGTGGTGTGTGTGCGTGTGTGTGTGTGTGTATGTGTGTGTGTGTGTGTGTGTGTGTGTGTGGGGGGGGGGGGGGGGGGTGAGTTGGGGCACGCCCCCAATACTTTGAAAAAACAATACATAAACATCAGGGGTAAATATTATACACAAATAAATAAATACATAAGGTATGCCAACCATCTTATATAATGTTTGTGCCCCAGCCTCTCCCAATTAGTCCGTCCACGCTAAGCCATTGCTCGCTCTATTCCCCCTCCCTTCCCCTCCCCCTTCCCCTCTCCCCATCCCCTTCCCCCTCCCTCTCCTCGGTAAAGGATGGACCTTACCTTATAGGCCACTCACTACATTTCATCGACCTCGCCATGTCCCTTCGGGTTGCCCTTTCCCTGCCGAAGCAACTCGAGCTGCGGTCTCGAAAGCTGTCAAGTTTACACAACACTCGAGGATGTTTTCTTTCCCATGGGGATATGATATAAAACAAACAACATGACATCAGGATGCAAAGAAAGGGAAAACCCGGCCCACTCCTGATGGCGTTCATCGGATCTGACAATGGAAGCGCATGGCTGACTTAATAATATTTCAAGAAGTGTTCTCAATATTTCCTTCGGCGTATCTGTCGACAAGTCTAAAATATAGTCACGGGTTAGGAGGGCGAGGGCGATGCGAACAGCTAGGTTCGCTCGTGAGCACTACATATCACTGAACCAGTGCGTATAACTCACCGTGCACAAGGCGTTCGCAAGATGGCACCGCGTATCTGTATGCGAATCTGAACAAGCTTAAAAAGTCATCTTTTCTCAGCACATCACGCCAATCACATCCTATCACTACCAAGAAAGCCAGAACAGTATATCGGCCGAAAGGGATTACTCACTAATCTGATTTTCAATGAAAAGGAGCACTTGATTTGATTAATAATTCTGAGTATTTGTTAACCTTTTCACTTAACCTTAACATCTTGGAGAATTGACCTTCAAATGACAAACTAGTGAATGCTGAGTTAACTACTTCATTGCCATGGGTACACTTTACCTATAACATTTATAGTAAGTTGGGAACTGAATTAAATTTGACATAATTTTGGTAAAGAGAAAAGTTGCCGCTTGTTTTGTTTATTTTTTCCTCATAATTATATTCCACATTTGTCTTCTTTCCATTCCATGTATTACGCTGAACTAAGTAGGTCTACAAATTGGGTCCAAGTAACGGCGTTCTTCGGACATGTCAAGACTGTGTACCTGACCCCATTTTTGTTTCGTTGATAATGAAATTATTAGAATAAGCGGCCCTGGCAAAGTCCAGGTCAAGTATATAATTAAGGATGACTTTCAACTGCATTAGTTTTTATTTTGTTTGCGTTTCCATTGTCTGTAGCTGCTGATGTACAAGGCGACATTCAAGACACATTATACTTTGATGTCATTATATTTGCAAGGTGACCCACTTTAGTTACCTTATCATAAAGCTATAAGTGAGGTTTCGGACAACACATACATGTAGTTCAGTTCTTTTTTTGTTGTCTTCAAGGGCGAGGATTTGACCGTGCCGCCGAAATAAAATTATTTATCTAGATATCCATTTATTACTACTTAATGTATTTATTGATGTATCCATTTATTACTACTTAATTTATTTATTGATGTATCTTTTTCTAAATTCAATTATTAAGTTCAATTGCATATACATGTAGATATTCCTCACGTACATCTAACAACTTCCTTTCTACGTAAACCTGTCTAAAAATTAGTCGAGTGGATTTTTTATAGCAATCAGGAAATGTTAAAGAAATTGTATTTAACAATGATTTCAATAAAAATCAGGCCACAAAACAAACCAAATTCATGTGAGTCAACGAGATGAATGATTAATTGACTTAACTATCTTTGCTGTATACTGGTTGTATCATGGCACCATCAATGCGTGCAATGGGAATACTACATAATATATCACATGGATCTAGGCCCCGTTGCAGAAAGTGTAATTTGCATTATTGATTGCAAGTCAGAAAATATGCACATTTCAACCAATCAGAGTTTGGCGTATTCACTCACATGATCTGACTTGCAATTAATTGCAAACTTTACAATCGACTGCAAATATTTCTGCAAGGGGTCCTATAGTAACGTTGTAGTAATCCACCAAACTTTAGCAGTCTAGCGTTTATCACATACTTCGTTGTATACAACCACTAGAAGCATGTTTCCCCGAAATTTCTCTTTCGTTATCAAGACTATTTATGATTGAAGTGTTTGAATTAGAAAGTGTCCCCTTGTGTACAAAGTTAGTGCAGTGGGTTAGCACATTTCACTTCGCACTTTGCTCTTTACTCGGTCATATTATGACATTCATTTACATGGACTCTATACACATCATTCAGTGAATGTGATCACAGAAATAAAATTTCTTAACACCCTTCGCCAGTATTTGGAAAAAGGGTTTTAGATCCCTTTGATAACGTGCATGTAACGCATTACTTGTTATTTTTTATTTATTTTTTTAATATTTAAAGGGTACCACCAGGCAGAGATTTAGCTCTCTTACATCAAAGACATATCTTAAATGAACATACAAAACAAGTCTGTGATCCTGAAAGTATTTCTACATCGCCAGATAATCATTTTTAATATCACCTATCAATCATTCTGTCAGCGCAGTTCCGATTACGATATCACTTAACGATCCTCTTATCGGAAGCAACTGCGATATATCGCAGCAGAGAAAATCTCGAAAATCTCTTGTGTAGTGCAGCGAATAAAAATCAACTTGGCGTTCAGAAACAACATCTATCCCGTATACACGCGTAGCGCTATATATACAAGCATTGTACGGTTGCATGCATTCAGAGTAGATCTACATTGTATTATGCATGGTGCGGTGGCTATAATAGCGCTGGGCATTGTGTGTACCATGACTCCAACACTGCCGTTGTAGTGTGTACATCAAACTGCGAGCACACACGGGCGAATTGCCTGCATGCCATACGATACTAACTATAAATCGCGTACTACCATAATAACGTACGCGTATTGATTGAGCGGTCGTGCAAACAAAGTCGCGCGCGCGAACCAGTAAATAGCCGTGGTTCCGTAGGTCGTAGTAATTAATTGCATTGTTCTCAAATACAGAAACATATCAGACCCCATGAGAGTATGATTGTATTCAATTATAGTACCAAAAACAACTAAGGATTGGTTATTATCACGCCGGCGGTACCCTTTAAAGATAGAGCCTTTTAATACCAGAAATCTCTACCTCTGCTATTCATTGGTCACTTGATTGTAATCCCATCATACCAGAAAATATAGTTTGTTGTAATTATTTGACCCCAGTGGATTAGTCCAAGAAGATACTCCGGCCCAAGGGGACCAGAAAAGGTTTCCCAACCCCGACCATAATTTGTATTAGCACTCGTAAGTACTAACAGTTCATCAACCTTTTCACCCCTTTCAATTGAGCTTACACTATCATGACTATGAACTCTGTAAATACTTTCCTTCTAAAGACTCTTATAATTCCTGTGTGTTATAATGATTAAAACCATGATTTATAAGTACGAATGATGCTATGAAAACCTATACATTATTTACGTCGCCATCAGTTTTCAAGGTGGGGCGGGGGAGGGGGGGGGGGGGGGAGTTCCATGGATAATGTTTAATTGATTTTAATTGTTGGTCTCTTTAACGCTTGTAATACACATTCACCAATATTTGTTCTAATTAGAAAACATTTCTAAATTCAACCAGACTTACCACTAACAAGACTGGATCAACGATTTGCTTTTCTTATAGAAGAAGTGAGCCCAGGAGGGCTGTTTGTCGTTGTTGTTGTTTTTGTTTGTTTGCGGGACGTGTTACATTCGACATACATGGTCTATTTAAAGTGTCACGTTACCTTCTTCTTCTCCCAAAGGAATTCATCTTATAAAAAAAAAGGAAAACAAAAACATACGTAATGTCGAATCCAAGACGAATTATAATGTTATAATGGGTCAAAACATTTCTGCTAAGAGGGACAGAGAATTAACAAAACCTTGCTCATTATCATGATTATACGCGCATCCAATAATCGGTGATTGCGCTCGTGGTTGCACTTGCCCCGATGCGCTTCTTCGGCGCTTCTTCTCGTCCATTGCTGCAAGTCCCAACGGCATTTCCGAATCTAATCTAATAACGGGGCAATATAAGCCGCTCAGATAGCTTGTTTTTATTAGACGGAATTGTGTTCCACTACGTGGATATCGGCTGCCCACTGGTCACTAGTAATCGTCCAGTCAGTGGCGTAGCCAGGGTGAGACCAAGTAAGAAGGAGGGAGGGGAGGGGGAGGGGGGTTATAGGGGCGTCGGTTATTCAACGATGTGGCGTAGCGTGGGCATACTGATATGGGCATTCCTATATCATTGGGGCCACGCTTTACATAATGCTTCTTTGACTTTCTAAAAAATTGTACTTTGATGTTTCGCATTGGATTTCGAAAAATAGGGGTCAGACCCCCATGTTTCCGAAACTTCACCCCTCGTCCTACAAGGGTATATAGCGTCTTTTTAAAAGATTCATTCTAAATTGAATTGTCGGTGACCGCTCATTTGATTATTACACGAATTTATATGTCAATCCCCCGGAAAATCTAATGCAATCAATCTCACCCTAGGCCGCTTCCGATTGATAATAAACACGGATTTATTAAGTCACTCAAGTGTCACACTCTCACAATGAGGGCCTACATTGGAAAAAAAGTCAGCCGAACAAATTTAGCTTTTAATATAAAACATTATCACCTCGTCGCCACATTAGAAAATTACGCATGTTGTACCATTACCTTTTGAAATAAGTTGTTTTTAATAATGGACGCTTGGAATGTTATAATTATTGTAAAATTATTGTATTATATTACTCGTTAAATTGAGGGTAATTACACAACGAATGATAAAGTGATCCATCTATTTTGTAAAATAGACCGCTTCTGTAATGTATGCGAATAATATGCGTATGACGTAAGACTCCCCGTTGGCAAGCTTAACAAAAGTAACTAGGTCCGGCAAGCTAAGTTTGCCGGAGCTTGCCGGACCTAGTTACTATTGTTAAGCTTGCGTCATACGCATATTATTTGCATACATTACAGAAGCGGTCTATTCAACCGAATTAATTTGGAGCTTTGAAACATCTTGATTGTACTTTGTTGTTTCATTTAAGAAAGTATAATATCTAAATGGGGTCTAATTGTTCGAATGTCTCCACAATTACAGAGATCAACGGATTAACGGATTAACGGATTAACGATTGAACTGAAATGCGTTCCGGAACGTTTTCCGATTCTCCGATCGTAGTCCGTACATAGTATTCTAATTTGGATACGAACAACCGGGCATGAACATTATATCTCAGATCAATTTTCCCCATTTCACTTTAGGTAAACAACGTTTTTTTCTATGAAACTTCGCACATCATTCGGAAGAATCCCACGATGATATGACAGTCATATAAGATTGAAGTCTCAATTATTACTTTTGGAGAGAAAAAAATCCGATGAAGCTAATGGATCACTTGAATAAATGACTATAATGAAAGGGGTAATACGGACACCGAATGGAAGCCTGTGAACTAGTAATGAAAGGGGTAATACGGACACCGAATGGAAGCCTGTGAACTAGTTTAGCGATCCCTTGGCTCCGCTTTTGAATGTGCCTCTATTATTCTCGTGAAATGATGTTCGCCTTTTTATGCCATCTCTCCTACTAACGGCCGACAAAGACTTGACAATCAATGGGAAGAACAGGAAGGGCTTTCTCCCGGCGGTCCCAGAGCACTAGTCTTGTTGCTCATTTTGACAGTATTATGCTGCCCACGATGTCATCAAGTCGAGTTTTCCCCAGATATTACTATTGTTACGCAGATGCTAAGAAGATTGCACGTATTGAAATCAGATCCGCAATGTAAAGCTTCCATATTTCATTAAATTTTACCTAAACGGATTCTTATTTTGGACTTCATAATTGACTTTTGTTTGTGTAATTAGTTATTGCAATTGGTGCTGTAAAAAAGGTTTGGTGCCTTTTTACGGATCACACCTAATAAACAACAACTATATCTTGTATTCATTTATTTTCAAGTTTTGTTGAGACCGTGGCCGGCTTAATACGGATCTGGGGGTGTATTCTGAAAACGATTTAAAACTAAAATGTATTGTTTCTACGTCATATCTACATCATTAAAATATATTTGAGCAAATCGCTATTCCCTAAGTACAGTACTACAGTTTAATATTTTATGGATGTAGATATGACGTAGATACAATAAATGTTAACTTAAAATCGCTTTTTAGAATACACCCCCACTGGTGCCTGATTTCTCAAAGCAGGCCCTCTACAGTTGAAAAGGCGGTATACCCTCAATATTCAAATAGGCGTCACATATGTTCAGGGTATAATTGCAATTATAAATATATGTCATATAGGTTAAAATAGCCGTTAAAAGGATCTAGTAATATTGTCCAAACCCTCAAAACTTTCTTAGAACTAGCGGTTTTCTCATAACTTGTTGTATTCGTACTAACAATATAAGCATGGGACAGGTTTGGGTTTTTTAATTTCCCTTTCGTTAACAACATATTACTGATTGAAGTGTTCTGATTTTTAACTATCCACTAGATAGTCATAAACGTGTACAAAGACAGTACAATGAGTTAGTGAATATCACTTTGCATTTTCGCTCATTACACGGGCATATAACATCGATTTAACGTGAAATGTTAATACATCACTCAGTGGGCATATCAGATCATAACTATACACATTTGTATCAACCGTTCAACACTTTTTTTACATGCCAACAAAGTTACTAGATCCCTTGAACACATGTTACCAAGCCTTCCCCGACGCGAACAAATACACGCTTACATTTTACATTAACATGATTAATAAATTGATGTAATGGCGTCCTTCAAAATGCACTATTTCACTCAAGGCTTGCCCGAAGCGAACCTATATACAAATAACCGGAAAAAACAAACATTTATGTGGGTTTGTCATCCTTGAAAATAATGGGATAGGCGTTCCGACAACGGGGCCAGCATTTGGGAATCCGCACAATTATACATAACGTATTAAAATGATAGATGACCATCATACATGATAGCATTAGCCGAAGTAAGTTCAGTATGCTCTCTTGGGAAGCGTGAACTTTGCAAAAATATGTATCATGTAATATGTTTGTGATCTATTTAAGAATAATGAATGCAACGAATTAAACGGAAATTTAATTTGAAGCGAATACCTTACACCTCAACTTGTCAGTCACTCGTCAGTCGCTCGTCAGCTGCTAACGATAATTAAAGGGATCTAGTAACTTTGTTGAAACGTGCAAAACATGATAAATGGTTGATAAAATGTTTATTTCTGTGATCTGATATATCCGAGTATATATCTGAGTAATGCGTGAAAATGTCATGTTAAAATAATGGATGTTTTATGGCTGAGTAAGGAGCGCAAATGCAAAGTGATTTTCGCTAACTCATTACGCTGACTGTGTACACAGTTATAACATTTTATAGTGGATAATTACAAATCCCAAAGCTTAAATCGTAAATATCTTTTTTAAGAAAGGGAAATATCGAAAACCGAAACCTATTCCATCTTTCTATTCGTAATACGAATACAACAAGGTACAAGAGAACCAATATAGTTCTAAGTAATATTTGTGGATTTGGGCAATGATATTAGATTTGCATTTGAAAATCAGACGCGCGGTGCCATCTTGCGCACGCCTTGCGCGCGGTTTAAATAACACACTGGCTCAAGACCCCGTTTACAGTGAGCAAAAGGCCAGGCCAGGCCGCGGCCAGGCGGCGGCCTGGCCCCGCACTGTAAACGCACCGGGGCCAATTGCGCGGCCAATTGCGAGGCCAATAGTGCACACGAACAAGCATGCGTTCCTAAGAATGCTAGAACGGGGCTAGAACCACCCTCTTTATCCCAACACGTGCCAACCTTTAACATAAATAGGAACGTGTTCCGGCGACGGAAGCCCTTTTGGGAATCTGCGCAATTATCTGCATTGCTGCTCACGGGTGTAATTACAGGAAACCGGTCCCAAGACGCCGTACACGCAGGAAGCAATAGGCGAAATTCGAATGTCAGAGTTATGCGTCTATAAACGATATTTCGTTTAAGAATGTTTTTGCTTGTTTGTGTTTTGTGTAAGACTATGAGTAACCCGTTCCGTTCGAGAGACTAAAGTCCAGACAAACTTTGCACATAACCGACCAGCTTCCAGAAGGCAAGGGGTTGATAATGACTATGAGCGCGATTTGCTCCAATAGTCCGCATAGCCAGCACTGCCTTATTTCGTCAATTATCGTTTCGTTGGTAAGCGTGAAATATTCGAGCGTAAAACATTGCCACGTATTGTATCAATATATTTTGCAATTTTTGTTTTCTCGAAATGCATTATTCACGGTTATTCACAGTTCAATATTTATTTTGTATGCCCGAACAGAACTTGATACAAACAACTAAACTTTATGGATTTAACACCATTTAATCTTCTTTAGATGTAAAATTAACGAGACACAGACAATCATTTATTTATAACATGTTCCCTACTGCATGTATCATTTTGCCATTCCCATAGAGATAATAAAGGACCCATAAGGTTCCCGTATAGGCAATGGATTAAGTAAAGCTATCATAGAGTCGTTCATGTTTACATCTGCATATTGTATGTCAATTTGTCTGACTGTCCGTGTCTAACGCTTAATCAGTGGATTGAAACCATACAGTCTCCGTTTTTTGTAACCATGGTCATGGGCGTAGGGGGTCGTTTTTCTCAGGGGGGGGGGGGGGGGGGGCGGCTGAGGTACTTTGGCTTTGCCCGAATAATTTCCTTCCCGACTCTTCACTTTCGAGGGGGAAAAAGGGAAAAAAGGTCTTTGCCTTTTTGATGCCTGAAAATGATTTTTTTTATGGCGAAGTCCAAAAATAAAACGATTTTGTCCGAATGTGAGACGGTTTTGCCTGAAAATAAGATGACTTTGCCCGAATGTTACATGAATTTGCCCAAAATTTACATGGTTTTGCGTGAATATAAAATGGTTTTGCCCGAATATGGCATGGATTAACCAGAATTTCAGGTGTCTTTTTGCCCAAATATGGCCGTTTCAGGTGCCTTTTTGCCCGAATATGGCCGTTTTTAAAACTCCAGGGCGGCTGCAGCCACCCCAGCGCCCGCCTCCAACGCCTATAACCCTGGTTATGAAGTTAATTAAAGTGCACCTGTTATAATTGGTCTTGGGAAGTAGTATGTGTTTTCACTTGTTCTCGCAAACTCCTCTTTACAATCCGCTTACGGCATTAATACGGTTTATTATTACAAGCTCACACGTGTGTAGTATTATAACTTGTATTACAAAAATTGTTTTGAATTATGATACTTCTAACTATTCATTTCCTAAACAGATTTGCATTTATAAAAACAGGTCAAAGAGTAGCACTGGCTTCCTGAAGTACAAACACGTAACACGACAAAAACAAATTCTGTCAATAATATTGTCAAGTAAACATAGTATAAAATCAACAACAAAAACACACACATTATATGACTACACATCTTTTCATGAACAAAGCTAACATGGAGAATGCTCCATAACGACTTTATAGGAAAGGTGACATATATTTGTACACACTCAATTTTATCTTTTTGCGTGAAAACCACAGTATAACATTTTTTTTAAATAGGAGAACTGTTTATCATTCCATATTGTATTGGCAATGCATAAGGTTGCTGAAGAAACCCCGCAAATACGTTTATGTTTAATTTGTATTTTATTCGTTTGTATACTCGGATAAAATATGTTTTACATTCATTTAAAAAACATTCCGCCCTCGTCCTTCTGAAATGTGTACACGATTTCACCTGCATCTTGGCGCAAATATTTCAAAGCATAATATTTATCAGCTTTATGGATTGGTAATCTACGTATGTTGATGAATGTTGAATATATTGGAATAAATTATTTACCACTTATCCATCCTTACTCCATTGCGTATAATATATACCCGGTGAGTCATGTAGTAACTGTATATTAATGAACACATCTGGTAGTGAACATGTTAAACCTTTCCTAGCTATCTCTTTATATTATAACAACGTGCGTACCTGATAACTACTGCTTTGAATGTTAATTCCAGTCCCACTGTTTGCGAAAAAAAAGAGAAGCAAATCGATGGATTTCAACAAACGATCGTCACTATAATGCTATTTTTATCCTCCACATCGTTTACCATGTTTACTTTGCCTTTATGATCACAAAATCTGTGTCAATTTCGCTTACTTTTAGGTTTTCGTTTTTCTTTAACATTCAATATTAACCCATCGACTACCAGACACTGACCACGCCATAGCCTTAATACACTGTATTAAATACCAGGTTCCAAGTAGTCAGGAATGAGTTAATGTACAATATGTAGACTTATTATCGAGCAAAGCACAATAATTATTTGCTTCAATCTGTTCCGTTCCGGGAAGAGGAAATGAGTGTTATTAATAATCGCGTCCTCCGGCCAGGTAGCAGTTGCATGCGAGTTGTATACGTTATATTCATGTAACCCCGGGCATCGTATGATTTGTATATACTATTATATTCTTGAAAACACATGTAAAAGAAGTAATATTATAACTATCAGATTATACATGTTATAGGCACAAGGTAATTACATAACTTTACTGCACGTTGCTTGGGGGTTATTGTTTTTAGAAGAATTAAAACAAGTGAAATCCGGAATAGAACACATTTATATAAAATAAGATTTTCTGCAAAAAGGAGAGAAAAAAAATACGATGAGCGGCGAAGCCAGGAATTCTGAAATCGAGGGTTGGAGGAGAGGGGGGAGGGGGGGGGGGGGGATCCACACTGCGAGCGCGTGGGTGCTAGCTGCCTTGGGTATAGGGTCCAGAGGGCGGAAATCCCGGATTTTTTTTTAATTTCAGCCATTCAAAGCCCCTACATCAACACTACCGGCAAGAAAGAAACATTGTCAGGCTTGGGGACGGGGCTCGTGACTAGGAGTCCCCCCCCCCCCACTCGTTACGAAACTGATGGTGCTAAAGCAAAGGAATGAGGGTGGGACAAATGTACGAGTTTGAATTGGCTGAAAGGAGAACGAATGAAGAAAACACAGACAAAAACAAAAAAAACAAAAAACATAATTTACTACACAAAAATAAAATATACAAAATGTACTTTTGTAATAAAAAGAAGGAAAAAACAAGAAGAGCGACCAGACAGTAAAAAGTTGGTGTAGGAAATGAGGTTTATAAAAAAAACACCACATCTGAGAGTTGGCTATTTCTGACAAGACACAAGATGTGAACACGAATACTCGCAATCATAAACATCTTAATCTTCTAAAAACACAGTCAGATATGGAACGTAAACCATTAGTCGTAATCATAAGCCGTGGTGTAGTCGTGGAAATGCAAATTACATTATACCACGATCAGAGAAGGTGGGGGTAGAGGTGGTGAGGAATGGGGGGGGGGGGGGGGGGGGGTCGGGCTGGAGGAGGTCCCAGAGCCAATCGCGATTATCCAATCCTCGATGTTTGTTCTTCTTCAGATATCCAATTAAGCAGTGGACGAATATGTGACAAAACCATCACGTGCAAAACACCTGCCTTCTCGTGCCTGGTTACGACAATTACAAGGTCGCGATGTTAGTGGAAGAGCTTATTTTTATTTGGAAAAAAAGGTTTTCCTGAATATCTAATCAGAATGGAACACATAATATGTTGTATCTTGTCTCTAATTGGTACTTCTGATTAGGAAATTTTTTAAATTTTTGTTACATCGGGTATATAGTGGTAAAGAGTGTGTGAGGGGAGAGAAATAACGGAAAAGTGAGGGGGTGGGCAGCTAGGGAAGGTACCAAACGAGTACATACTTATGTTGGTGGTGATTCCTGGTTTAAAAGAATTGTGTCCAGTACAATATAATTCATGTACATAGGAGTTTAAGGTAGACTCCTTTTGTCCAAGTATGAAACGTAGACCCTTAACGAAATCAATCACATGACCATTCAATAATGTCTTCGTCAGAGAAATGTATCACTCTTCTTATCAAATGAGACCCCGTAAAGCTATTTAAACATTAACCTGAGAATCAAATACAATTATACGAATGGAATGAGGAACATCGGTGATTGATTCGCTATTAGAAAATGTCGTATTTTGATGGGTTCATGTTCACGTAAGACTTGATACGGTGAGTCAACATCTATTTCAATTTACCTAATGTTGCATGTGTCATACTTGAAGTAGTCTAATGAACATACCATGATTTACTTCATTCCGTATAGGAAGAGAAACGGGGTTATGGAGGGGACACGGTCAGATATTTGTTGCCCATCGTAATAACTTATATCCCTTAATACTACAGGTTCTTGAAAACAGGAGTGTTCCGATAGCTCCCAAACGTTTGTCTCTATACTCAGTTGTATGTTATATATATATAGAGATATGTGGATATATACAGATATGTTGATATCTTTGTTAGATACTAATTAATTAATCAATGGATTATTAAATTATTGATTAATCCGAGATACATTTTCTCCACCAATTAATGCATCCATTCACTCATCTAAACGAAGCATGTTTATATATTGTAAGTAACAATTGTATAAACTTTATTGATACAATAGTTAACTAAGTAATTTATTCATTCGGTAATGTATAGTTCATTTAATAATTAATCATTCAATCAAGCAACAAACTGATTAATTTTATTATGTTCATCAATATCACGGTCATCCATTGTTCCAGCAATTTTGTTTAAATTCCATTAATATCATTTTGTAATGTATTAATGCATTCATCCAGTCAGTCAGCATTATTTCACCTATTTCAATTATTGTAGGATGACTTGCGAGTATGTTCGTATCTTCAGTAGATAACGATTGTGTGTTTATTTTCGCGATTTCGCGAATCAATTGTGAATCGCGAAATTAATCAATACGCTAAAATATTGACACCAAGTGCAGAGCCATACATGCACTAGCGCGAACAACCGAACGCGAATTTAACCACTCGCGAAATTGTCGTAAGATCCCAAATCGCGAAAATGTATGTACGCGAAATATTTGGACGTATACAGTATTATGTTTTTATCAACATCGATCAACGAATGAATGCATGTATTTTGTCAATAAATTCGAAACGAGACCAGAATACCTAACCCTAGGTGCTCCCGAATAATTTGCCCACAATACCAAACAAACCATTAGGGGAGATATATGTATGTTTTATGTACAATATAAGGTGTGCCTCCAATCATACGCGTGTAAATCATGTGTGTTTACCAAATGTATTGTTTTTTTCTTTTATCAAACTACTTCAATACAATTAGTGTGCATCATTACTCCAAATCAGTTCAATTTACCGCAACGGCTAATATCTAACCGCGACTTAGCATGTTTTAAAAGAAAGGAACCTTCGCCTTAACAGCTACACAATCATCGATTCATCAAGAGCTAACATAACCGCAAAAAGAATGACTGTATTTAGAGGTATAAAGACATTTATCATGTTCATCATCCATTTAATAAACATGATAAACTGGACTCGTATTAACTAGCTTTTGATTGTCGTCTCGTGCGTTGCGCGGATCATTCGGAGTTTAGGCTGAGTAAGATCCTTCGTCCGGGCATTGTCATTTATATACGTAATCATCTATGTACCTATATCATCTATATATCTATATACATATTATATTAAAATAAGAATGTTATTGAAGACGATAAACATATCAGAATGGGCTACATTGCTTTCAACATTGAGGCATATCGTCAGGGGAATTTTGCAAATTAACAAATGAAGGACTAATCAAATCGCTTTGTATCACGTAGAAATGTATTAGGACACACTTGGATACATTGGGATGCTTGTTTATAACCAAGATTAGGCCCACATGCCGTTATGATGTTTCGCAATGATAGTGAAAGTAATAATACAACACATCATGGAACACGATGATTCATCAAAGAGAGACCGCTCTTGAAGTTGTTTTTATTCATAACGTTGTTATTTGCCTGCCTATATAACATACTTATACCCTTTAAACATGCGTCTGATGACACAGAAGACTCCCTATATCCCCCTTTTATATACATATTTTGGATAATGGCCTCATATTTTTGATTTAGAAAAAATTCGTATCCGTCACAAGATAGACACGTAGATGTTTAATATTTGTAATAAGTAACAATTTTATTATCGTTTAGGCATACAATAGTTAACTAAGCATTCATTCATTCGGTAATGTATAGTTCATTTATAATTACTCACTCGAATCAAGCACAAACTGATTAAATAATTCATGTCATCAATATCACGGTCATCCAGTATTCCAGAAATGTTTTTTAAATTCCAGTTAATATCATTTTTGATCATGTATTAATGCATTTATCCAGTCATGCATTATTTCACCTACTTACATGATTGTAGGGATGACTTGCGAGTATGTTCGTATCTTCAGTAGATAGCAATTGCTGTTTTCTATTTTCTCGCGAATTTCGCGAATCAATTGTGATTCGTGAAATTAACAACACGCTAAATTATTGACACCAAATGCAGAGCAACACATTACTGCACCAGCGCGAACAGCCGATACGCGAATTTAACTCTCGAAATTGTCGTAAAGTCCTGATTTGGCGGTAATGTATGTACGCGAAATATTTGGCGTATACAGTTGTATTTTTATCAACATCGATCAACGGAGGAATGCATGTATTTTGTCAACATATTCGAAACGAGACCAGAATACTGAATACTCAAAAATGATCCAGACAGTGATGAACGCAGTGGCGTAGGTACAAGGGGGGGGGGGGGGGGGGTAGGGGGGAGGCGGGGAGGTGCTCCGAATAATTTGCCCCCAAAATACAAAACAAACCCATTAGGGGAGATATATGTATGTTTCATTTAAAACATAAGGTGTGCCTCCAATCAATACGCGTGTTAATCATGTGTGTTAAACAAATGTATTGTTTTTCTGTTTATCAAACTGCTTCAATACATATTAGTGTGCATCATTACTTCAAATCATGTTAAATTTACCGCAACGGCTAATTTCTAACCAGCCGACTTAGCATGCTTTAAAAGAAAGAACCTTCGTCTTAACAGCTACAAGATCATCGATTCATCAAGAGCTAGCAATCACACAACCTAAAAAGAACTCAACTATCCCCGAACATAAATATGTTTTGTTTTCAAGTATTGGCTTGGCGGACATATTCATATATCCAGTTTAACTTTGACAAATCAAGTGATGTATAGCATATTATGGACCTCCCCTTGCCTTGTAAAAAGCTAATACCTTCGGATATCCCGCACTATTATGCTGTTATTACATTTGCAGGTACAATTTAGTTGAAAGGTTACACAATAACAATAATCTTACAAGATTGACCCTTGTCAAAGTAGCTTGTCTGATTCTAAAAGCAATAACTGCAACAATATACTAGGTGTCACAGCTGACTTTACACCATCGTGTATAGCTGCAAAGTGCCTCTTGGTAATCGTCTGTTCATACAAACCGCCTACATGTGTCAGTACTTGAGCTCTAATGGGATATTCTCGGAAAGTGCCCCCACCCCCAACCCTGTATAACTACCCTGCCTTTCACCCACATTTGCCCACCGCATAACATCATTTATATAATGGCCATAGCAATGGGTGATAACACTTTGCAGGTTGTTTGTCGAATTATTAAGAACTTGCGTTGATGGTATACATGTTATGCCACACTTGGTTAAGGGTTGGGGGTTGTAAGATCAGATAATTATGCTTCGATGAAAGTACCCAATATAAGGTCCACTTGTATATTTATTTATTTTTTATTTATTTATTTATTATTTATTTATTATTATTATTATTTTTTTTTTTTTTTGGGGGGGGGGGGGTACTTTACAAAGTATTACAAAACAACATATTATCCTTAATCGGTACATGTCTAGAAAATTTGATATAATCTGTTAAAAATGTATTATTGCATTGTTTGGGCCATTTGTGTTACGTTTTAATTACGTTAACTCGTATTTACTTGTTCATTCTTATGCAGTTGTTAATGTTTTCTATTTCTTGAGCGGAAATCAAGCCTGTTATCATTGTCATAGTTTCATCATTTGAATAAAATTAGATTGTTATAAGTTGACTCATAAACGAATACATTAATGTACACACGGATATCTTGTCCCACTCAGAAACGTATAGGTGCCTCGATCGGTATTTATGACAAGCGTTTGTCGAAATTAAAAATGTTTGGAATAATCGTCGGATCAAGTATGAAGTGAAAAAAGTACAGTGCTATCGTTAGCTCCCAGTGACATTTGAAAGGCGATGCACGCTATCGGCATGATCGGAGGAGATAAACATAATAGTACAATGGGTTTGTTGAAAGTGACTGTTCAGTTTCGAGGGGAATGAGGGGAGGGTGGGGGTGGGTTGGTGGGGGGGGGGGGGGGGGAGGGTCAATAGGTGGTGGCAGAGTGAGTTATGGTAGGTTCCTCCTCCAATTATCCGTTAGTAAGGTTAAAGGGGTAGTACAGTTTTGGTAATGCTGAGCTTTAGTAACCAGACCTGCACAATAACATTACAAACTAATAGTTATAACTCCGCCATGCTCGAAAGGTATAGAAAATTACAATCGACTAAGTAAAAACCTGTTATCATTCAAAAAGAGCCATTCAAACACAAGAGGGCGCTCTTTAAAAAAGCATTGGTTTCAACCATTTTTCATACAAAATTATGCATGTGATGTTTTGATGAAATAATGATTAAATAGAGAGATCATCAAGAACTATTTAAAAAACCCTTTTTAATTTTTTTGAAAAAGTGTAAGCATTTAAAACATTTTTTGAAAAATCATCGAATAAATCTGGGCCCTAGATTTATTACGATTGGATATATTTATGGATATTTCAGCCGTTTCTGAACCGATTTTGATCAAATAAAGTTTATTCTGCCATTAAAATTGTATGCTCTTTCAAATTTTACACTCAGGTTTTCATTATCTCACAACAAAATTATTTTGTGCAGCGCCCTCTATACCAAAACTGAACTACCCCTTTGACTCCTGTCAAGTCAAACAGTAGGCAGTGAGTGATTATATTTAGACTCATCTTGATGCTAGACACTGGGCGAGTTAAACGTGTTAAAGATAAACTTGAGTACTGGTTCTTTCTGATGATTTTGTGTAAGTCTTGCGCTTGGATTTGAATCCATCTGGGTAACACTTATTTAGGACTGCTCAACGAGAGTGATTTCCCTCTAAGATGCTAAGTGCTCGCATATTAAGTGAAATGTTGTCCTCAAATGGCCCTACAAAAATACTTCTCCGGGGCGTCGCCATTGGATAACACATGGTTTGCCACGGCCGGTTTAAAGTGGCGAACTATCGCGCATGGCAACGGTATGCGTATGCACCTACCAGGCTAATATCGGCATGGACGCTGTGATTTTTGCTGGCCAATGTTTAATTGATCGAGAATTATGGTTTTATTATCGATTTTGACAAACACTTTAATAGATTGAACTGTCGAATCACGGTCACATTACCATTTTATTTGATATATCAACAATATTTCCTCATTGTCTAGGCTGCTTTTTGCAACTTTACAATAACGCCGACCAGTACTCAAGTATATCTTTAACTTATAAACACTACATACGTGTATTTATAGTGTGAACTCATATGAAGCACCTCTCGGCTTGCCTAGTAATAGATGCATGCTCCTGGAAAGTCCGTGGGGGAATTCTCGTTTCCGATGCGTGGAAAGAATTGTTTAGAATGCATTTGCAACGTAATCCAACCATCAAATCGTAACTCTTTCCTCCACCCACTGAGTCGGATACCACATGCAATGTAATGTACTACCATGTCTGAAAATACCAACGTGATCACGTGTTGGGTTTGAAAAAAATAATGAAGTGAAATGATTTAGAATACAATTACATTTAGATTAACCAACACTGCGCAGATGCATTAATGTCATCGAATTATTGTGTAATCTATCGGGGAACACCTGCAAACTAACGGTTGTTAAAATAAGTTTCGTATCCACTCTCTCCAACTCACGATTGTTACTTAATACTACGTTGTCTGGACCAACATGAAGCACCTGTCTTTGGGTTTGCGGTTTGCCTGTGGCTAGATGGCTCTAGGAAAATTGAGGTGCACCGCGTGCTTGAGCTGCATGAAGACGGGCTTATAATATTTTGTATTTATATTGGAATACATTATTCAGACACATTAAATTCATCAACTTATTGCGTGATCTTATATATACAAGCATGCCAGCAGAAACTAAAACATACTTAAAATAACGGTCCTAACATAAGTTTACTCAACACTACGTTATAATGAACTACCATTATATTATTTGCACACCTGTCTTTAGATTTACGGCTAGATGGCTTTCGGGACTCCCGAGTTCCAGGTGCACCGACAGTCCAGCGAACACGTGCATACATGTATACAACCAGTGGCACAACCAGGCATAACCATTACCTATAGTCCAATGCATTATAGCTGTGTCCACTCTCTGATCGTCAGAAACAAATGGTGAAAGAATAGTCGAGCGTACAGCAAGATCAGAGCGTTCTGCTGGTCTAGAAGAGGTGTTGTGGTCTAGTGGTGAGAGCCCCGTCAGAGCTCCGCTCTTCGCACTAATCGGCCTTGGTTCGAATCTTGGCCGTGTATATCGGATACAGCTGACGATTAAAGGCGAACTTCTAGACGTAGATAATCGTAAATGATTAAACGCGTCTCAAAACTAAGCAACCAAGAGCTGCACCCTTGTCGGTGCTGCAGCTCGTGTATATGTTTTCGTCGCGTTCTCCTGTAAGTATTCCTGTCATCTTTTAGTTTAGACAATGAGGCCTTAAAAGCTTATTTTTAAGGATGGCTATCACACAAGCAGCACAGCCGCTGCAGGCCTCACTTATATACACGCTATATCCATTCACCGGGATGCTCCGACGCTGAGACGCAAGGCTTTGTCAAGAGGGTAGGGTCTACCCAACAGGACCAAACAAAAAAGAGACAACTGAGTGGTCTCTGTGAGTGTCAGACTATGTGAAAGAGCGCACCCAATATCCTTGTGACGGAGTATGGCCTAGAGCTACTATACATTCGTTGACTAAGCATAAGGAAAGTGTAAGAAGGACATATTATACATGTTATACAAGTTGATATAACTTATCAAGTGACCGTTATCATGGTTAATTAGGGTCTACCTAATATGCCAAAGAAACCAGCTGAGGAAAAGACGGGATAACGGACACTGTAGTGTTTAAGGCATGTAAGGTGTATGCTGATATCAGTATCTTTATGAACAGACTTCGGTAAAGTTATATTCGTTAATAACAAACGTATTGTGTTTGCTAAAGACTTGACAATGAGCTCGTAATCGCCAATTTTAACATGCGACAAATAACAACCGGTATAGACTATACGTGAGCCGACGACTTATG
>JBAMJV010013317.1:0-33493 GCA_037951105.1 Echinarachnius parma
AAAACGTAAGTAATGTAATTTTGAAATTTTGAATTCAACAATGCTTCGGCGATTAAAACTTCACAAGTTTACGGGAGAAACGATATTTTAAGTAATCAGAGTTGAGCTTGAATACACAACAAATATGATACACCATTAATTTGATAACCCTTTAAATTTATTTAATCACTCAACCACTCCCAATACAAGAACGAAATTCCCGAACTCTTTTATTTTTCAACCTAAAGAGAATGTTTATAAAATAAGTAAAAACAACATGCACTCAACAATCACTCAACAAACGACCCAGAACATTCCCGCGCAATGTTTACAGATATCGCCTATCGGCCATGAGGCTTTCTCGGAAGAGCAGACCACATTTTCACGGCCATCTAGCTCGGTCTACACCAATGCATTATACACACACTTTTGTTCAGGGCCTATATTATGATGATCATTTGATTATAATAGATTTATACTAGCAGGGGCCTACCTGGCATGCTTACCTTGGATAAACTAGAGCGTCATGCAGCCTTGATGAAAAGTGGAGGTTTAATTCTGCGACATTCCCGATGTCGTCCAGGTTTACATCAATTACTAATAGTCGCTTTTTTATGATACACCTTTCATGGTGCACTTACCGATGAAAATACCGATGAAATTTCTTATGCAAGTTGAAATCGCTATACTTCCCCTCATAATCATCAACAATTGATCGGTAATTTAATAAAATACAATCATCATCAACATAATCATTACATTTACTCATTCATTACCAAGTCATCGTCTATTTGTAATAAGTTTTTATTATTTGATTTATTGTCATCCATCAGCATCACATATTTATAAAAATCATCACCAAGTTTATTATTTTCAATATGACGCTTAAATTATAAGTATATACATTTTTATCATCAATTATTCACAATCGCCACAAGCCATCATCATTTGATATCAGCTGTTATAAAATAAACTGATGAAAATATTACGATTGAACTTTGAACATCATCATCAATCAAAACCATCGCTAGTCGCACATCAAATTAAATCACATATATACTCCTCTTCATCATCATCGTCATTATCAACATAACTAACTGGACAGTCAACAAATTATCATTATTAAAAGAAGAGGACAAAAAAAAGTGTTTAGTTGAACAAGACGGACGGAAACAAGGGAACGCATTTTTTTTCTTCAATTCCGAATGTCTGTTGAAGCTGAAGGTTTCCGATGTTTTGAAGGAGCGTCTGTCATCTTCCTTAAAAGGAAAGAAGAAAATAAAACATGTTATGATTATGTTTATATAGTTAAATTTTGCACCATTAGACGATATGACAACACATCAAGGGGCCCAAGTTATTATGAATACCACGTCGTCATTTTCTCGAAGCGCAAAATATTTTATTAACGCAAAACATGAGCACGCATATTGAAAGATATTAACAATAAATAAATTATGCCAAACTTATCTAAAACATTGTTATTTTTCTTCTAAAAATAAGCGAACAAAGTTAGGATAAATGCACTTCGAGAAAATGATATCTAAAACATCGTTTTTATAAACGCAAAATACAATCACGCACATTCAAAAATATTTAGAATAAAACAGAACTGTTGACAAATCCCGATTTGAAAATCAACTTATTCAGCAGATATCGGAAATATTTTGACATTGTTATGGCCCCGTTTTCCACTTCAAAAAACTGCGGAAGAAACGGGAATAAGTGTATCATTCAAACGGGAATATAACTTTCCAAAACACTTGGTTTTTTTACCGGGTTCCTGAAGTTTACCTCCCAACCCGGACCCGGCCCGAACCCGGCAAAAAGGCCAAACCCGGCGGGTTTGGCCCGGCAACCCGGCCCGGATCCCAGGCTTAGACATGGCCCCTCCAGTTACCCTAACCCTAACTACATCTTATTGAGAGTGCTAAACTGCCCAAATCCACAAAGACCACAACTTCCGGGGGCTGTGCCGGTGTGGCAGGGATAATTGTCCATGTGTCCAGGGAAAATTCAAACAAGTGATTATCTGTCAAAATCACTCCGTAAACATGTGTTTTGTGTATGTGTCACTTGTAAAAGCAATGTTTCGTGGCATATCAGTTCAATCTTTATTTATTCAAGTTCATTTTATTGAATTAACACAAAAAAACTTTTATGTTGTATGAGTGACGTCATACACGTCAGTGCGACGTCATGAATGAGTTAAGTGTGTACTATGAGTACATCACTGTTCGTTTGATGTCCGTATGCATGTGTGTTTGTCTGTATATTTGTGTTTGAGTGTTTGTGTGTGTCTCCGTCTGTATGAAGGCTTGAAAATTGTCAAAAATAGGATTTTAAAACTCCGAATGACGTCACTGCCAAATATCCCTGGGCGGACACTTATCCCTGTCACACCGGCCCCCCAGAACCACATTAAAGGGATCTAGTAACTTTGATGCCATTTGCAAAAAAGTGATGATGGGTTGATATAATGTATAGTGTCATATCTATTATGTCCACAGACTATTGTGCCATTGCGTGGAAATGTTTTTAAACACAATTCGTATATAACCCGCACATAACAACCGCGGGCATCCGCGGTGAGATAACCGCGGGCGTCCGCGGGGAGATGCGCGCGGTTCAAAACCGCGGGCATTTAAACACCATAAACAGAGAAGATAACTTAGCCTAATTCAATTTTGTTTCAACAATAAAAAGAATAAATGTTGATAAAATATACGTTTGTTTTGTGATATGAAATCATTGTGCCATGGCATGGAAATGTTTTTAAACACAATTCGTATACTACCCGCACGTAACAACCGCGGGCGTCCGCGGGGAGATGCGCGCGGTTCAAAACCGCGGGGAATACATGACATCTACAGTGTAACCAACAATTATTTGGACACCCTGACAAATAGGAAACTAACTATTTTGATAATTTTTTTAAAATGTCTTATATTTTATCTTGATTTCAACAAAGCAGCATCTAATAAACACATACAATGAAATTTAGGCAGCTTTTTACCAAACATTTTCTTCAAAATTTGTTCTAGCATCATTTAAATTAAAGTGACTTTTTCATGGTGTCCAAATAATTCTTGGTTACACTGTATGTCGACGTCTTACCACCAATGTATTATGTTTATAAATATCAACAAGTACTGAAGGACGTACATCCGCATTGTTCCATACCGTTTTGCAGTAAGAGGTGAACCGATTGTTATCAAACATAAAAGGTGTAATAGTTAGTTGATACTATTCAGGTCATATGAATACATTGGGACTGATTAAATCCAGCTTATTTTCTGACTTCGACTAATTGTAAATTCCAAAACGATTACAACTCTTTCTACAATGGAGCCATATCGTATACATGTACAGTTACATTTTTAAATACACATTTGTATTAAGATTGCAATAGAGGAAATGCTATCAAAGTAACGATAATTATTAGCCGTTCCGTTAGCCAGACAAACTTGAGATGGAAGTGGTTTTCACTGTAGTGGATGTGTTAAATGGAATATGTTCTGACTCTGACACGTAGTGGTTCTCCAAAAAATAACCAGTGATTATAAGCGTTCAAAAAGATCCCCCTTTCCCATACATGAATGACGAAAACAACACATTCGTGGCAAAAAAAAATATAAGAAACGCGTGGTATTATGTGTAAAGTTGTTTGAATATTTATTATGCATCATTCAAACTAACAATTTAGTCATTCTGACAATAAATATAATTACACATTTCATATAATGAGGTGCAATATATTCTACTTTTCAACCAATACAAACATCGTAAAATTAACGAGTGAATCGTACTATACAAACATACTTACAGCAGGTACAAATCACGTTTAATCTAAAACGGTAATACGATTTACATATTGCCCTTATTAAATTCTAATGGATATAAATCATCATCACAAATTACAAGCACAAATTGGTATAAGTTGCATAACAATAATAAGATTTCACTATAATAGACCTAGTACATGTGTACCTCAAAGTTTATAGTCAAAGATGACAGAATTTACATAGTCATGCTGAAATAGCGTTAAGTAAATTAAGTTCAGTAAATTACGGAGTAGTAATTTTTTTTTATTAATGGGATATCATGATTGAAGACAGAAACAACTTGTTCACAATCAGTTCAGAAAATCTTAAATGCACATAAATACATCCGATTGGGAATTTACCTTTGTTCAGAAAGTATTATTATTAAATCATTCAATATTTTTAAAGTAGGCCTATACCCCCAAATTGTCTCGTCAATACTATCCAATCATCGTGTAGAAACGTTTGATTTGAGGAAGCGCCTCCCATAATTTGACAAAAAGTAAATCTTATACATAACATTTCCTCTAACCCCCCACCAAAAAAAAAGCAACAACAGCACACGTATGGGGCTATTAGATACGTTATTGCAATCCATTCGCTATCTATTTGAATTATTGATTGATTTTGTTTTATTTTTAACATGGTAAAAGCCAAAACAGCCGAGTTACTGGTGTACATGTACATTTGGGCCGTGTAAAATAGATGCAAACTAACATTGACAACATAATAAGGATACACATAATTTACAAAGTAATATAGTAAGCAAATTGATATACATTTATGACATAGTGATATTGAGTAATTAAAACAAAAAAAATAAATTAAAACGGATATATATCAAATATAACAGTTATTGCCCAGTTATCAAGATGGCACCAAAATAGAAAAAGAAAATATAAATTTGCAATTGTTTGTTCAAATATTAAACCTTTTATGTTGATAAATACAATGAGCATAGATCACTTAAATAAGTAAATACAGAGTTTAGAAATACCCGTGAATAATAATTAATACAAAAATGAAACATATCAATTATATGTATGAAAAAATGAATTATGTTAAATGAAAATAGTCCTCTAGGGCATATCATATAAACAATTTAAAATCACAAATAATACAAGACACATAGTTTAATTTAGCTGTAATGCAGATATTAAAAGTTGTACTTTTTACAATTAATCGACTCGTATACTACATATGCTCCAGTAAATGCGTGTATATTTACAAATAGTACGAGAGAACTTGTATGATGATGATGATGATCCACAGCATTTATATGGCGCCATTTATCTGTTCAAACAGTCAAGGACGCCGTTCCTCCAAAAACACAATTTACTGCACATATTCCTTGAAAAGAAATGTTTTTAGGCCTGCTTTGAAACCTTCAAGTTTGTAAATTTTGCGATGCACAAGAGGGAGGGAGTTCTCGAGGCGTGGAGCAACTGAAGAGAAGGCACGATCACCATACTTCTGGAGTCGTGTCCGTGGGACGTGAAGACCTGACGTGCGTAGCCCTGGACGAGACTGATTCTTTTCCACCAAAGAAGCAACATATTGAAGGGCCAGATCGTGGACAGCCTTGAATGACAGTAGTAGGACCTTTAGGCATTAAGACTTAGAGTGCAGTTTGTACCGACCAGGACCTGCATGAACAGAATTGAGAAAGAAATATTAATTTCAAACAGATATCAATGAAAACAACATTATATTAGATAATGTATAATATATGAAATATTTACACAAATCAAAACATCTGATGAAACAAAGTAAAGGGTATGTATAAAAAGTTAATAATCCAATGAAACAAACTTGAAAATAATATTAAAGAAAAAACATGAACGCACACATTAATAACAAAACGTAACAAATAAACAGCATAACATGGTCAAATTCATTAAATATTTGAAAATTAAAACAAAACTTACGTATCATGCAAGTTGGCCTTTTCTGTGACTCCGACAGTTGACAGGCAATAAAACAATCAACGTAATTGCACCAATTTGATGAAAGCGTAACAAAAATAGTTCAGTAATTTTACAAAACGGGTGCGTAAAATAAAGCTAACTCGACAGAAATGTATTAGTGAATAAAATAACCAAATTAATTTAAGCTAGTTAAACAACTTTGTCGGACGACAAACTAGTCGAAATTAGTTACGAAATTACACCAAACGGGTGCATAAAATGAATCTAAATCGTTAAGAATATTAGTCAATAAAATAACAAATGTAATTGCAATTTAGTGACTTTATCGGGCGAAAAACAAGTCGGAATTAGTTCAGTAATTTTACCAAACGGGTGCGTTAAATGAAGCTAACTCGTTAGGAATATTAGTGAATAAAATAACCAATGTATTTAAGTTAGTTTGAACAACTTTACTGGATGATAAACGAGTAAAAATTAATTCCGAAATTTCACCAAACGGGTGTGCAAAATAAAGCTTAGTCTTTAGGAATATTAGTCAATGACATAACTGATGTGATTGCGATAGTTTAGTGACTTTATCGGGCGAAAAACGAGTTGAAATTTGTTCCGATATTTCACTAAATGGGTGCGCAAAATAAACTAAATCGTTTGGAAAATAAGTCAACATGTATTAGCGCTTGTTAAACAACTTTGTCGGACGAGTCGAAATTACTTCCGAAATTTAACCAAACGGGTGCGTAAAATGAAGCTACGTTGTTAGGATATTAGTCAATGAAATAACCGATGTAATTGCGATAGCTTAGTGACTTTATCGGGCGACAAACGAGTCGCAATTAATTCCGATATTTCACTAAACGGGTGCGCAAAATAGGCTAAATCGTTGGGATATTAGTCAATAAAATAACAGATGTAATTGCGATAGTTTAGTGACTTTATCGGGCGACAAACGAGTCTTAATTAATTCCGATATTTCACTAAACGGGTGCGCAAAACAAGCTAAGGAAAATTAGTCATCAAAATAATAAATGTATTAGCACTTAGACGCCTTTATTTGACGCAATCGGAAGATAGATCTCCCGATCGCGTTAAACAAACGGCGCGTGTTTACCCCGGCATTAAAATCGGAACGACGTTTAAAAATGTTCATAATAATTGGTCGAAATCGCGTAGCATTTTATTCAGATTTCGTCAGATATATATGATAGCGACAAACGAGTCTTAAGTTCCGATATTTCACTAAACGGGTGCGCAAAATAAGCTAAATTGTTAGGAAAATTAGTCATCAAAATAATAAATGTATTAGCGCTTAGACGCCTTTATTTGACGCAATCGGAAGATAGATCTCCCGATCGCGTTAAACAAACGGCGCGTGTTTACCCCGACATTAAAATCGGAACGACGATTAAAAATGTTCATAATAATTGGTCGAAATCGCGTAGCATTTTATTCAGATTTCGTCAGATATATATGATAGCGACAAACGAGTCTTAAGTTCCGATATTTTCACTAAACGGGTGCGCAAAATAAGCTAAATTGTTAGGAAAATTAGTCATCAAAATAATAAATGTATTAGCGCTTAGACGCCTTTATTTGACGCAATCGGAAGATAGATCTCCCGATCCCGTTAAACAAACGGCGCGTGTTTACCCCGACATTAAAATCGGAACGACGTTTAAAAATGTTCATAATAATTGGTCGAAGTCGCGTAGCATTTTATTCAGATTTCGTCAGATATATATGATAGCGACAAACGAGTCTTAATTAGTTCCGATATTTCACTAAACGGGTGCGCAAAATAAGCTAAATTGTTAGGAAAATTAGTCATCAAAATAATAAATGTATTAGCACTTAGACGCCTTTATTTGACGCAATCGGAAGATAGATCTCCCGATCGCGTTAAACAAACGGCGCGTGTTTACCCCGACATTAAAATCGGAACGACGTTTAAAAATGTTCATAATAATTGGTCGAAGTCGCGTAGCATTTTATTCAGATTTCGTCAGATATATATGATAGCGACAAACGAGTCTTAATTAGTTCCGATATTTCACTAAACGGGTGCGCAAAATAAGCTAAATTGTTAGGAAAATTAGTCATCAAAATAATAAATGTATTAGCGCTTAGACGCCTTTATTTGACGCAATCGGAAGATAAGATCTCCCGATCGCGTTAAACAAACGGCGCGTGTTTACGCTGACATTATAATCGGAACGAGGTTTAGAAATGTTCATAATGATTGGTCGTAATCGCGTAGCATTTTATTCAGATTTCGTCAAATATATATGATATTATCATAAAAACGACGATGGGAATCGTTGATGGGCGGATTAGTTTAATCTCTACACATTTGGATAGATACATCCATGGCTAAAAAGGACAAATCGTTTATCTTCCGAATATTAGTCAATACAATATTCGGTGTTATAGCGATAATTTTACAAGTCCGACAGACGATACATGAGTCAAAATAAATGCCAAAATGTTACCAATTGCGTTCTCAAAACGAATATTAGTCAATAAAATAATCATCGTTAGTATACTTATTTAATAAGTCAAACAGATGATAAATGAGTCAAAATAAATGCCAAAATGTTAGTGATTGCGTTCTCAAAATTAAGCAAAAACGTTACGAATTTTAGTCAATACAATAATCATCGTAAGTGTGCTTATTCAATAAGTCAAACAGACGATAAATTTGTCAAAATAAATGCCAAATGTTAGTGATTCGTTCTTAGAATTAAGCAAAAACGTTACGAATATTAGTCAATAAAATAATCATCGTAAGTGTGCTTATTTAATAAGTCCGACAGACGTAAAATAAGTCGTAATAAATGCCGTGATTTTCCGCTTGCGTTATCAAATGACGGACAAATGAGTCAAAATGAGTTCATCCGAAACCGTCCGTAACATGCTGCGTGGACTGGCCAATAATGGCCATCAGATGGCGCCAATGCATTATGTCAATAAGCACTATTAAAAGCTTATATTTATGCGTGCAAACCGCGGGCAAACCGCGGGCAAATGCCCGCGGGCGCGTGGTAAAAACCCGCGGTTAACCCGCGGTTAATCCGCGGTTAACCGCGGGCGCGGTGGGTACTTTACCGCGGGTCCCAGCTGTATGATGACATAAATGGTACCCTGGGGTACCAAACGAATATCCGCCATTTTGTTTAATTATTTATTTATTTTTTAGGGCTGTACCAGGGTATAGCGTGCATACAATCGCGCGCTGCACTGCATGCACAACGCAATTACGGTTGTGCTTCGAGTGGACACAAGATGGCGCTACACAACGCGGTACCCCGGGGTACAACGGTACCCCGGGGTACAACGGTACCCCCGGGGTACCGCGTGTGTCGTCATATAGCAAAACCTTGCACTTGTCGATAATTCATGTTTGGAAGAAATGGCAATTTTAAGTTCACATACACTGTAATGTGTGTATAATAAAAAGACGTATGTTTATAAAAAATTGAAACGATCATATCTTTGCCCAATTCTTGTCCGATGTTTTAAAAGAAGGCATCTAATGAAAGCTTGTGTTCAGGCTCTTTTAAATTTGGCTTGAAAATCAGAAATTTATATTTTTACTTACAAGTGCAGGGTTTTGCTATATCCAGTCACATATGATTCATAATTTGAAGACTTTGTAACGACAAACCACATGACCACACAAGAAACTGACTGGGAGAGTGAGAGGAGGAATTTATGCATACTGATTCAGGCTGCACTAGCCGTGTCGTGTTGTGTATGTATAGTGCAAAGACGGTTTTCATTCATAGACGGTATATAGGAGCTATCGATCCATAATTTCCAAGCTTTCACCCCCCCCTCCCCCCCCCCCCCCCCCCCCAAGTAATGACTTTTTGAATGGCTGAACCTTTTATCAACCAGAAAGACTGGGAAACATAAACTTTAAAATGTATTCATGGTTTGCTCTATCGATCCATAATTCAAAAGGTGTTCTAATAATGTCTTACTTATTGAATGACCATATTCCACGATTAAACAAATCTGACAATAAGACAGATTTGATTAGAATTGGGTTTTTTCCCCTCTTCATACAGTCTTCAACCAATGAGCGCACAACCAACAAGACGAGGAAATATGATTTTAATTAAATGCAGTCATTCATCTCACACAGGTGTACACACACACACCACATACAGGGGCGTAGCATCAAGGGGGGGGGGTGTCATGTGCCCCCTATTAATTTGACAAAAACAATACAAAACAAAAGGGAAAATCCTTTATAAAATAAAGAAATACCTAGAGTGTGCCTCCCCCACCCCCCTGCCCCCCCCCCAGCCCCCCACACAATAATTAATGTGTTCCCCCCCCCCCCCCAGAAAAAATCTGTCAGAACACATTAAATACACCAGTACACCACTGACATATATGCACTGCTAGTGCAAAGAATATTCTCCCTGCTCGGCGCTATTGATCAATATTTTCAGAGAGATTTTACATCCGACCTACCTACCAAATGGCAGGATTGTGATTTGAATTAAATGCAGACGTTCCACTCAGCCATCATGAACGGTTAGTGCAAAGAATACTTCTGCTGTCGGTTCTATTGATTGGCAGTTTCAAAAGGTGTTTATAAAAATGTGCGACCGACTAAATGACCAGCGACCAACTGACAACACAGATGAAAGTAATTATAATCAAATGCAAGTACAGACACGCATCTCTTAGTGGCCACCTGTCTATAGCAGCCAACCTGCCTGTAATGGCCAACAAAAATGATCCCCAGCAGAGAAAATAATTCTATGGAACCTGTCTATAGAGGCCACCTGTCGACAGTGATGCCGGGTGAACTTGAGTGAAGCATAGCTGTGTCTGCTTTGTTGGAAATTTTCTTAATAATTAATGCCTTTCAAATATATAGAATATTGACATTCAAGTGCTAGGGGTGCAAATACACAAACATGTGTGAACACACAAACACGCATCTGAAAGCTGGCATGCATTTTGATACAAATAGGAAAAACATGTATTATGCATTCCTCGTACTCTAGCCCACAATATATACTTGTCTTGTTGCATGTATATGTACCATGGTAATTCTCTCTGCCCACGTTACCAGACAGAATACATTTCAAGGTGCTATTTTTGTCACGCTTTTTCCTGCGAATGCATAAAGCAGATTGTTTTACCACTGAGTGTGCCCACTGCCCAGGCATGGTGGTTTCTTTGTTGCTTACTTCATCTCCATTCTCAAGTTCATGAATCTAGGCGAGAAGGGGGTCAAAGTTCAATGACACATTGGGGGTTTCCCCCTAGTACACTACATGTGACCTCCCTGGACAAAAACAGTTGTAAAACACACATGCACACACACAAGCATACACATACGCGCACACACACACGCTCACGCACACGCACACATACACATACACAAACACACTCTCAAATACTTGGAACATGTACCACACACATACAAATAACTATCCATTAATTTTGTATGCGGTATACACTAGTCTTCCAATATAAGTACATTATGATAATTTTATTTGCAGGCCAACCGCACGGACGGAAAACATTTCAAGACACTGTATTTGTCTCATGTTCTTCCCCTTACAAATGCAAAATGCAGATTTGTTATTATTGCTATAAAGTATACTGTCTAATGGTGGTTCTTTGTTTGGTTCATATACAGTATATCAAGCCTGCAAGTTCAACTGTAAATAAATGGGGGTCAAGTAACCAGTCAAGGTATATTGAACCTTTGGGTATTCCCCTCTTAGCTTTTGGGCAAGATTTTTACAATACATTTTAACCCTAAGAGTGCCATGCTCAAAGTTCATTGACCCTTTGGGGGGGGGGGGGGGGGTGGGGGTTTCCCTTGTACCAGACATGTAACCTCCTTGCATTAAAATGGTCTCAAGTCACATAATGAATTGTTGATGTTCATATGTATTTATGATCATGAGATTAGATCACCTACAGTGGTCCCTCATGGAGAAAAACCATGGAACCTATCTAAAGACACCACCTGTCTACAGTAACCACTTTTCTTGTTTCTATTCAGGTGGTCGCTATACACAAGTTTAACTGTAATAACCTTATCAGGGGGTGGGGTTAGTCAGGGGTCGACACTAGCACTTGCCCGCTTGCCCGTGGCAAGTAGAAATTGGTGTCGGGCAAGTAAAATTTCATAAATTGTCTAGTTTGCTTGCCCGATCGGGCAACTAAAATAATTGTGCAACTGCAAGAGAACAATGTAATTTTGCATGTGTTAATCTCATCTCAAACTAAGAGGACAAGTAAATTTTATATTGGGGCAGTACAATTTCAAAATGTATGATTTTACTTACCCGAATGGAGCCATTTGGGGCAAGTGCAGACAAATTTTTCTGTGGAGGCTTGGGTTAGTGGTATGAACAAATATATATTCTGCAAAATAGTGGAAAATACTAACATTCATGTAAGTAATGGATGTTTTCAGGAGCGTCAACTTGGTTCGCCCCACCCATACTTCCATTTATTCTGTAAGCCCAAAGGAACTAAGCTATGTGGACCAAAGGGAACATGGCCTCCACAGGAATGCATTAACCCCTTAACCACGTGAACCGAGTGGTTTGTGTACAAAGTCTATGGGGATTTCCAGAAACTCGTAGGGAACGGGGATAAATGTCATGAGACCAACAGAATTGTCAAGTCTTGAGAAGGTCCTTATTACATTTTATGTTGGGTCTCTGGAGAAATGAAAAAGAAGAAGTTATATTTCAAGCTACAGGCTTTGCAATGTATTATAAAACTCTTATTCCTACAGCATTTTGAGAACTGGCTTATAAACAGAAAAGCAGGTTTTGTTCGGATGTGGGGGGGGTGGGGGGGGGGGGCCTAAAAATGACAAAAAAAATTGTTTACTTGCCCAACTATGCCGCAAAGAATAAAAAGCAGGTACAATTTATTTATTTTATTTGGGGGGGGGGGGGGGTCTACTTGAAAGCTTGTCTGCATTAGAATAAAACTCCGAAATTTGTTCAGAGCATTATAAAGATTTTGTTTAGGTCTCTCTTTGCATTGCGGGGGCTAAATCGCCCCTTTAACATTTTTTTCACTGATAAAAAGGGTAATTCAATCATTGAGATGGAGATGCTGAACAATAATGACAATCTGCAATAATTTGTCTTTATAAATGACAGTTTGTGGGTGGTTCTTTACTTTATCCGTAACATGCTGATTGACATGGAACATTCGTATGGGAGGTGACAGTTCCTGAAGTAATTATCTTTGAATCTCTATATTTCGTTTTTTTAACTGGATTATTCACCAGACAAAAGGTGATATGAATATCTGGCTCCTTGTTTACTATTGAAACTGGATTATTTGCTAGACCAAAACTTGAGCTGATAGAATAATAAACGTTGTTTATTCATCATTAAAACATATCTAGGTTTTAATCATACATGAAAGATGTTTGATTTCATCACAACTGGACTATTTCACTTGACAAAACTTGATATAAAATGATAATAACCGGGTGTTTATTTGTCATTAAAATATATCTGGGTTTTGCTCATGAGTAAAAGGTATGCAATCTGGGGTCTATATGTCATGGATATGGACTAGTGGTTCAAGTTGTCACGCAATATAAACAAAACAACACAATTGGAAATGGAAAGTTTCCATAAAGTTTTTGTAAAAACAAAAAAGAATCTTCTGTCATGAGGTATATTATGATATGTAACAAGATATTGATGGACAGATTCCATACAAGTTTTGATAAAATGCAGAAATGTTGGAGATATGATGACAAGTTTTCTTGTCTCAAAGGTTTTGCACCATGCAGTCAGGGGCTTTTATTTCAATCAAGAAAGGTTTGGGGGATACTTTTGGAGATTGTGTATCATTAAAGAAAGCCCATCAAGAAGTATTGTAGACCTGAGTAATATTTGATGTGGGAATCTACATGTTCATGTATGTATGCATGTAGTATGTTAAGTTTTACTGCTGTCCACGGTTTTCCACAGAATAGCCCACTGAGTTGCAAATGTGCATTGCCCAATGTGAGTCGCATTGAAATGAATGATTCAGTCTCTGATAATTAAAAAACGCCAATGGTTTGCCCGGTTTGTTTGTCCTTTAATCATGACATTGGCATGTTGACATCCATGTTCTAAATTTTAAAAAACAATAGCTCGCCTCCCTAGTAAAAAATGATGAGAGTCAATAGTAGCCTAGCTTCCAGTCCTAGCAGGATCTTTGTCAGGGCAGAAGTGACCAAGGCTCTGTTTCCATAAAACTTGTGCAATTGTTGTTAGTGTTGAATTATTGTAACTACCATGGTAACAGTTGCAATGCTGCATGGTGATGGCCGATGATCTACTACTACTAGTTACAATAATTGGACATTTACAACAATTGGAAAATTTGTATTAAACGGGGACCCAGAAGTAAAAATTAAGTGATAAGGAAGGCTTGGAATCAAGACTAGTCATTAAGTGGTCTATCTTGTCTTATCTGTGGTGATGAGTTGATGAGCTGTAAATTGGCAGGGAGGATCATTTTATTCACTGGATCGAAACCTGGGAGGCTTGGAAACAAGACTAGCCGAGGAGTGGTCTCCTTGTCTTATCTGTGGTGATGAGTTGATGAGCTGTAAATCGGCAGGGAGGATCAGGGAGGATCAAAACCTGGGGGGTTATCGCATATCTGTCAGATAGCCTAGGTGAGCACTGTGTGATGAAATGCAGCAAGGTACTGTTAGAATCAGGAACTTGTTATTGAAATCAGGGACCCTATTGCAAGGATTGGTTCTTGAGACTTTACATGTAAGGATGCTGATATAAAATAAACACAGCAAAAAATAAAATCTTGATTACGTTAACTAAATACAATCTAGAGAGCCAGATAAGATGAGTAAAAATGGTTAATGTGGCATTGGTGTAGCTTTTGGATTGTGTCTGTTCTGGAGTTGGTTCTTGATGAAATAATATGATCTGAAAATCAAATTTGATTATTTTATGAATTATTTGGATCATATAATGATAGATGATGATTATTTATGAATTGGCAGGGCGTGTCACAGCGGATGTAAACCTGAGAGGTTATCACGATCTGTCATTTATCCCTGACAAGTACTATGTGATGAAATGCAGCGATGGACTGTTAAAATTAGGGAATGGGTCTTGACATAACTTGGAAGGGTTCAGAATCAATTAAGAATATATAAAATCAACTCTTGAATTATTTTATGAATTGTAAAAGTCAGCTTGACATTTTTCAGTTTTTAAAAACTTTTTTTTTTCTGACCCTGTGTTGGTTGACTGACAAGTTTTAAAAAGTCATGATTATGTATTAAAGTGCTTCTTCTTTGTCGGTTGTATTGATTGCCTGATAAGTTGGTACAACTTTTAATTTAAATGTTAAGTGATTCTTCATTTATAAGCACTGGTTGATTTTGAAGTTATACAAACTTTGATATATAACAATAGAATTAAATCAACTTTGGTTTAACAAAATAATGAACATGTAATTTCATCTTAAAGGTTACATTCCATCTTCCAAGTGTTTGGAAAACTTAGAAGCTCTATGGGGCACGCTATGCAGTAATAAACACCTTTGAGGATGTATCATGTTTATTTCTAATTGGCTAGGGTCAAAAGCAAAATCATAAAATTACACTTTAACATAGAACGCTGGAATTTGATGGCATCAGTATAAAAATAACACTTTGAATTAAAGACATAAAGACTTTGGAATCAAAGTTTATTTTAGCACAAATTGTTATTGTGGTCTATCACTCGAATCCGTTGGATCTCTGCATGGGGGTATTTAGTGACACTAATTGTACCCCTGGAAGACAAATGTGGAATCAAATTTGCCAAAAATACTCAGAAATTGAAAGTTCATACGCAAACTCGTCTAGCTAACAGGTCCACAGGAGTCGTATCTGTTTAGATTGCAGTTGAAGGGGAATTATAATTTGATGTAATCTCAGACTTTTTGAAATATTTGTAGAAAGTTAATCCTTTCTTCTACTCCATTTTGGAGAAGTGGTTTGAAGGTGTTATTTTGAAGGTTATTGTTGTTTATCATGGTTTATGTTAGATCTTGGTATGTGGGTATTTTAGTGACACTTATTTCTAATCCTCAAGACAAATTTAGTGTCGAGTTTGACGGAAATACTTGGAATTTGAAAGATCATACTGCAAACTTGCACCCTGAGGTTGTATCCGCTTGGAGATTGCAGTTGAAGCTGAATTATATTCCGATGTAATCTCAGACTTGAAATATTTGTAGTAAGTGGTTTGAAGGTGTTATTTTGAAGGTTGTTGTTGTTTATCATTCTGTGTGATGTATCTTTTTGAGACCGTTCTATGTGAGTATTTTAGTGACACTTGACTTATTTCTAATCCTCTAGACAAATCGAGTGTCAAGTTTGACGGAAATACTTGGAAACTGAAAGATCATTGCAAACTTGCCAAAGCCAACAGCTAGCCTCAAGAAGTTTGCAGTGGAATTTATGTGATCTCAGACTTATGAAATATTTGTTGGAAGTTATTATTTCTTTCACTCCACTTTTGAGAAGTGCTTTGAATGTGTTATTTTGAAGGTTGTTGTTGTTAATCATCATTCATGATTTTACTTATACATGTATCTTTGTGGGATTGTGGTATGTGGGTATTTTAGTATCAAGTTTGAAGGAAATACTTGGAATTTGAAGAATCATACCACAAACTTGTACCGGGAGGATATCTGTTTAGATTGCGGTTGAAGGTGGAATTATTATTTGATGTGATCTCAGACACTTGAAATAGTTGTTGAAAGTTATCCTTTCTTCCACTCTCTTATTGAGTAGTGGTTCAAAGGTGTTATTCTTAAAGGGGAACACCAGGCAAAGAACAACACATTATAATATGTTTGGATACCGTTTTGTGATATCAAATAGATACCCAACATTTTGCAATGGGTTGTGTAATTCATAAACAAAGTAATTAATTTCCACCACTTACGGAACCACTACTATTTCCTGGTTCGTACGGGCCAAACATTTGCGAGTGCGTCAATGCGATTCACGCCTACGTTTGTAGACAATAGAATCCCGGGCGATTCGTTCGCTCTGCACACATTAGTCTTCGCAATTCAGACCGCATGAATGCATGCTTTAGAATGGTGAGGCGTTTTCCAATTATATGGGCAACTCCAGCGTCACGGACATTACAAATCAGAGAATTTTCATGACTTTCCAATGCCACTACTAATTCATACCTCTAACTAATGTCTAACTTTTATTTTGATTACAAAACAATATCCTAGTTAAGTATGCAAAAAAAGTTTCAGAACATTTATCCAATTCGTTACTGAGTAATTCTGAGAAATGTGCGCCGTCACGGACATTACATCTTTTGGACATGACTTTTTGCATCCATATACATCTTGCAAAAGTCTGTGAGTTCTGAGACCTCACAAAGGTGATTTAGGTATTTAATTATAGGGCAATTCCAAGCAAACATTGACACAAGCACCCATTTTTAAAATTCGTCGAATCATAACATATTTGGTATCAAATTAAAGCTAAAAGATTAAACTATTCAGAAATGCATTTTGTTCAAAAAAATTGTTTGCGTAAACTATATTTCATAGGAATTAATTAGCATAAATTAATTTTCAATTATTTTCACAAAATATACTTGTAAATATTAAGCTTAAAAGAGCTGCAAAAATAGGTTTTCATAAAATTTTCTTTCAGTGTTGGTAAGAACATTACTGTAATTTATCAGATAAATATCTATTTCGGCATTTTCGCTCTTTGTTCTGCTTCAGTGACTATTTCATTTATAGTCATCAATATGTCACGCTGTTACCCGAAAAACAGGTATTTTTAATATTTCTGGAAAAATATGAATGGGAATGAAATTATTTTTTGTTTCTTCTTCATTCGCCCATAGGGCTATATTATGGATGCTATATAGCAGCATTATCTTTTACCACTAATTAATCTAAGCAATATCAATTTGGTCACGCTGTTACTTTTTGGGTAACAGCGTGACGCAACCTACTTGATCTCCATTGATATAATACACTAGACAAAATCAAATAATGAAATATATTTTTTTTAGGTATGCTCGGGCATTGCTCATGTTTTGATTATATGAATAGGGTCAGTTGATAATGTTTCCTTCACAAAGTTACCAGAGTCATAAATGTGTAGGGGTTGTATGTCCGTCTTTCTGTATGTGCATATGTACATTAGTGTTCTTTTTTTTGCAATATCTCAAGAATCGTTGGATGGATTCTGTTCAAACTTTGTACAAGACATGTATTCAGAGGTACGGATTATCTGATACATTTTGGGGCCATGAGGTCAAAGGTCAAAGGTCACATAGCTAATTAATATGCAAAAAATATATTATTCTCAAGATATTTCAAGAATCCTTGAAGGATGACATGATAATTAATACTGGTATGCTTTCAGTGAAGTAGATGACCTGATTATAGAATTTGGTCATGGGGTCAAAGGTCAACAGTTCAAATTATTGTAGTTTATTTTTATCTCACAAAAAAATGCCAGAATTAATGTTAGAAAGAGTACTGTAGGTAAAAGAAAATTCTATGAAAATGTTTGGAGCACAGGTCAAAGGTCACTCGGATAATTACCAATTCAAACACAAAAACTTACTGACATTGAAATCATGTAACATGAAACAAATCACTTGTAGATATGCACTGTGCAGACAGAAAATTAAACATTTGTATGCTAATTTGTGAAATAAGGTCAAAGGTCAGATGTCAAAGGTCTAATATTTCATTGTTGCAATTAAGTATGTATTTTGGTTTTGATATTTGATGGTTCCACAAACTAAATTCTGAAAAAGATAAGAATTTCAGTTATGTCCAAAAACATTTTTTGATCAATAGAGGGCGCTAGGCTGCAAATTTGTGTCATGCGAACCATCATTTCAGAGCATCTGGGTTATATTACCCATTCATCTAGTTCTGTATAGATTCTGGATGACTACATCAAAATTATATGATCTTATTCATCTCATCAATATCTCCCATATTATAACATGTACAATTCAGAGGTCACGCTGTTACCGTCACGCTGTTACCGTGCACAGATACGTTTATGATATCATATTTACTATGAACATTGGATTTTTTCTACATTTTTATTTGGATGTTCTAGCTTGATGTCTAGTACAAAGAATCAATGTGACAACATTGCAAAATGTTCCTGTAGTTCACAGAGTTTGCTTAGTTTCTTACCATGTAAGAAACCCATGTCTTTTTGCCGTCACGCTGTTACCGCAGATATTGATTTTCATAATTCATAATTTAGTGGGAATTTTGATTTTCTTTCCTATTGTAAATAATTGGTAGGATAGTGGTAACAGATGCATATCAAAATTTGGTTCTGGACATTTTTATTTTGTGAGTTATTTAGACTTTCATCGTGAGAAACACCCTCCGACTGTCACGCTGTTACCTTGGAATTGCCCTATAGACAAGGCAATGATGAATTGAATCCAAGTTGTTTTGGGGGAAACGGGCCAGGCATATGTGATCTAGACAACAAAACGTTGCGTCACGGACATTACATTTTCAGCGTCACGGACATTACACTTTTGTCCACTTTTTCTAAACTCAGAAATAACCCGCAAAATATGCTCCATTGTGCATGACACTTTTTTAATTGTACATTTGATATGTAATCAAACAGTTTTGAGAACAAAAATTATATTTAAATTTTTTTTTCAATTAGCAAAAAATTATTTTTAAAATATGTAAAAATATGTAAAATTTGAAATTTTTCAACAGAATGTGCAGTAAACCAAATGTTCAACTATTAAAAAAAATATTATAAATTTTTAATGAGGTACAATGCTGTTTTGTGCCAAAAAATTGTAATATCTAAAAAAAGTTGTGTACATCATGGGCATAACACATGGAAAATCATGGACTAAGAGTATAATTTTTGCAATTTGATCATACTATATGAGATTTAACCATCTCTTTCTCCTCCCAGTAAGTTATAGTCAAGTCTTTATTGATTATTGAGACATGCATGTTCAAATTAAGCAAGGAATTTAGTTTTATAAATAGTTCAGAGTACTGACTCAAAGTTCACTATCTGATTAACGATACAATTTATTAAAACTTGAACCAGGAAGGTAGTAGTCCCCCTGTTACTTGGGATTATCTTATTTCTTGGCTAAAGTAAGACATTTACATAAGAAAATAATGCATGTTTTTTTTTGCTCTGCTTTTTTATACTTTTCACTGTGTATGTAATGTCCGTGACGCAGCCATGACGTAATGTCCGTGACGCCATTCTGGACAAGCCATCAAATATTTTAGTAAATGTTCTTGATATACTTTATGATATAACATTCTAGCTTTGCAAATGAATTTTGAATTAAATTGAATTAGGACTTCTGCTTCTACAAAAACTTTTATATCTAAAACGTCACGGACATTACACATCAATGTTGTAAGAATCAAGATTTTATCCAATAACAGTTTTCAAAAAGTAAAGATTTTTACACAATTTCCTTTTCTATGATGTTAAAACAAAGCATAAACAAGACATTAGAAGTAGAATTATTGTTCTGAAGTGATCCATATTTTAAAATTTTATTTCACAAACAACGGATGCAAATTTCATCATTTTGGGGGGTAATACATACAATTTTTGTCCCAACTTCAATGAGCAAAAAAAAAAATATTCTGCATTGAATTTCAAACTTTTTTCCTTTAGTCATCAAAATATGGTCCTTCCTCATTACTATCCAGTAGTTAACAAGGCTGTCCCATGAGTTTCATTTTTCCATCCTTGGGTGACATTTTTCGTGGAATTGCCCATATATTTTTTTCTGGAAACATTATTTTTGTGAACTTGTTGATGGAATGGAATACTGAAGATGTTACCTTTCTTTAATAAGAATATTATTTTTGGGTGCTGGTACCCTTTAATCAAGTTGTTGTTGTTTATAGTTCTGGTTGATACATCTGTATCTCTGTGAGATTGTGGTATGTGGGTATTTCAGTGTCACTTATTTATAATCCTGAAGAAAAATTTATAATCAAGTTTGAAGGATATAATAATGTTCTTGGAAACTGAAAGATCATATATGCAAACTTGTCAAAGCTAAGAGGCACTCATGTCATTTTTACTTTCAGAATCTTCACTTCAGTTATGTATTTATCCTCTTCTGTACTCAATTTCTCAATGCCTTTAGTAGAGGTAAATAGAGAACTCAACCAGTTCATGTAGGCTATGGGTTTATTGCTTGCCTTAAAGTGATCCATTTTCTTTGTCTAATTCAACCAAAATCACTTGGCGCTCTCACCTTCTCTTGCACCTTATTGCTTGGCTTATGGTGACAGAAGAATGAAATGGGATTTGGTTTTTAAATGTCTGCCTAATAATGGAGATATAAATTGCAAAGCATTCCTGAAGGCTTTCTGGTTGTGGGCATAGTACCTGAATTCAGATACGTCTTATCTTTCATATTATCTGAATTTGGATACTTTGCGCTAACGATTGGAATAAAATCTGACATCAATTTTCTCTTATTTCACTAAGGTTGTAGGCATTAGTACCTGAATTCAGATACGTCAATCTTTCATATTATCTGAATTTGGATACTTTGTGCTAACGATTGGAATAAAATCTGACATCAATTTTCTCTTACATGTATTTCACTAAGTAAACCTTTCAATTTCTATGAAACTTGTACACATTATTCATAAGCATCTTGCGATGATATTGGTATGTGATTGAAGTCTAAAATATCACTTTTGGACAAATCTTATGAAGTTAATGGATCACTTTAAATGTTTATCTTCAAGTGTGTATGTACACATAGATATTAAAATGGTTGTAAAAAGATTTTAAAATTCATTCTTTGTTTAAATTTCTCACAGGCTGAAATGAACCATCAGTGGATCAAGTTAATTTGACAATCAATGGATGGAGAGAGGGTCAGACGACAAAGGACATTTTTTCTGGTAAGTTTTATTTGGTTTGTTTGTTCATTTTTTGTTTGTTTTTGTATCATGTGTGTATTATTTCATGCTACAGTGAGTAATTTGTTGTTGTTGCTGCACTACATGTATGTCAAAGTGTAAATTGGGATAAAACAAAATGTTTTAATCATTACAAAAATAATCAGATTTGTACAGATGATGTATGCGTGTATGTACAAATTGCCCAAGGACAAGGTGCGTAATTATGTGGTCACCTTATTCTGATAGAAAAGAACACATTCTGTTGACTAATCAGGTTCATTAATAGTGCCATTCATAGTACATTATGTGTTACAACCGCTAGTGTTTTGATCAAATTTACACTGGTAAGCCCCATGTATGCAATTTCATGTTGGAAGTGCCAGAAGCATATTTATTCATGTTGGATTGTTGGTTAGCTCCAAGCATGTTATTTCATGTTGGAAAAGCCTTAAGCATGTTAATTCATGTTGGGGGAAATGAAAAACATAAACCCCATTCTTTTCTCTAATCATTTAGCCCACCTCGTATTAAATTTCCCCGATAGCGGATGTTTATCACTGCTCGCAATCCAAGAAGAATGTAATTGCAAAAGTGCATGTAGTATGTTGCGGAACAAACTGCTCGGTCGTTATACAAATTGCTAGTTTATAAGAAACACAGTTGACTCCATTTTCAGTCTCTCTGCTGCAGCATGTGCATCACTTTCATCTACCACCACCCATCAAAATACAGTCAAACCTGGGTAAAATAGTGACTACCTAAAGGGAAACGGGACAAGTGGCCAGTATAGACAGGTGACCTCTATCTACAGGTTTCATAACCTTGTTTTTCTCTGCAGGGGATGGATCAATTTTGGTGGTGTTTATAGGTAGGATTAGCTGCTATAGACTGGTGGTTTTTGATATCTTGTACATTTTTTAGTATTTGTCTTGCAAATGGCAAGGATTTTAAGAACTTAACCCGTTCAGGACTGGTCCCGTACATATTAGGGCTGTGCCTGGTCTATGGAGAATGCAAATAAAACAATAAAAATAGTCAGGAAGGGGGTATATAATATGATGCTTTAAAACAGTATTGCAATCATTCAGTTGATATGGATGATCATTGTGTTATTTCAAAACACCATAATGAAATGCTGTATTTGATGTTGGCTGTAGCTTAAAGGGAAAGGCCAGTAGTGGGAAATAGCTTTATTGGTCAAACTAATCGATTAGTATTATTGAAATAACAGAAAAAGGAGCGTGTGTGGAAATATCTGAAAAATATCTTAAAATGCAGAAAAATCAGTAAAAACGTTTATGAAAGCCGCTGACCTTGAGCCTAAATTCACCGTCAGCTTGGCCCTTCTACGCTGGCCACATTCGTACGCTCGTTCGAGCGATTTGCTTGGGCGAATTACCATGTGCGCATTTGCCATAGGATTTACACGCATCGCACGTGTGTATATCAACCATACGACCATCGGCGAGATAGGCGGTTTCCAGGCAAAATTTGTATCATCCCGTATTAGTAAAAACATATTCTTTCACATGATTGTTAATAAGAGCTTCCATTTCATTTTTTGGTAGGGGGGGGGGGGGGGCGTTTCCAAAACTGGCCTTCATCTTTAATTAATAGTTTATCATTTCATTAGGGAGCACTTTTTGGTACTTCAAAGCTACCATAGTAGCAAACTCTAAACCTTAAATAGTGCTCTTACATTCATTCTGTGAGATGTCTTCTGGCTATGGTAAGATGAAATGAAGACGGGGGCTGGTAATCTCCTTAGCATCATTATTAAGATTGTGTAGAGTCGTGGGTCCGGATGATTGCCACAGGGCATACATACATTTCTATTTTCTGCATAATTGCGGAGCGTTATTTCATCGTAGTGGGCTATTCTGTTGATTGCACTTGGGGTGATTACATTGGTGAAATAGCATTCACGAAATCGCATTACAGCTCTGTGGTAACTTTCGGCTGTCTATGAATAGTTTAGTGCAATCTGAGATAAATACATGTAATGCACTGTATGTATAGGATTCCTTGGTAAACAAAATAAATGAGGTATAGCTTTTTCAATATTAGAACCTTACAAGGAATGATTATACAATTAAAAAGATTTTGATAAACATCTTTTAAAATCATTGTTTTGTTTAAACTTTTAAATTGAGGTACCAACATCATTATGATTGTTGTAAATATAACCCTGTGTGCAATGTTGACTTTTTGCATCTCAAGAAATTGGTATTATAGTGCTGAAAAAACATATTTATGATATGATTTTCATGAGGAAAATTGAAAGAGTTATGGAAAGGTATGCAGGTCATTGACTGAACTTACAAGTCAAAATAAAATCAGATAATTAGTCATATTTCCTACCACTTTAGGTTAGTGGTTACCTTAAATTGACCCTGTAATGTAAAACGCAGGACTAAATAATAATTTGTTTTAAAAAAAAACAATAATATTTCTAGCTCGCAGCGGTATCATAGAAAATGGCGTCTTTATGCTTATATTCAGTGGCCATTGAGCCCTGTTTTATGAATACTCTATTTTCATTTTTCAAAGAGGAGTAATTTCCAAAATATTGCAATTTATGACCAATTTGTGTGAATTAACTACACAATGTATGCTCCCTAAAATTGTCACTAAACTATTAAAGAAATACACTAAAACCAGAGAGCAATTGATACTCTAACCACCATCAACAAAACTGTTATTCAGTTGTTGGTCTTTATGGCGGCGGCGACTGTCTACAGGCAAATTTTATCCCCCGTTTATCCTTTCAATGATTAGAGACACAAGGTTTATTTTATCCATCCAGGGGGGTGTTTCACAAAGATTCCTAGTTGAACTTAACTCTAACTTGGACTTTGCAAGCCATTTGTAGACTTGGAATGAAATATATTCCAAAGCAAAAAAAACAAGACTTTTTTACTTTTCATAAATGTTACATCAAGTACATAAAATCTCCTTGATAATAGAAAATATAGTTCATGATTTGCATCAACATTTTATGCCTTTGAAAAAGGACTTTTACAAAAAGTTTTCAAAGGAACTAACGGCTTTCCATACTTTTTAAGTCCAACTTAGAGTTAAGTTCAACTTAGGATCTTTGTGAAACACCCCCCAGTAACCAGTTATAAGAGACAAGTTGTATCCTCAGTTATCCTTTCAAATTAGAGAGATAAAATGGCCACTTTGTCCTCCAAAATTGAAGATGATTAAGCTTGTCATGTTATTGTGTTTGCTGGATTTAACCTGTTCCCTACTATGTGTTTCAATTCCCAAACAGTTCATACAGGACCCACCAGGTTTCCATAGGCTATGGGTTAATTATTTAGATGTTGCATTGATTTACAACATATGCTGGATTGTGAAACTTGTTCCGAAAGAAATTAACACTGGTGTTTAACCTGTTGTGCACTGAGCCTAGACATCATGGCTATGGTTCTATAGATAGTGAACAATTGTGCATTATATACAAATAAAAATAGTAAATCATGTTTCAAAAGGGTTAACAAAATTAATTATTTGTTTTGATGGTATTTTCTCTCTGTTGAGTTTTTTCATTCACTGGTTCCAGTAGTGCTTGTTATTAGCTTATTGTTTGTATTTCCAAAGGGGGTAGCAGTCACCTTTTCTTTCCATCTAGCAAGCAAAAAAATATTGATATATTTTGTATTGATCCAGAACATGTGGGTTAGAGCTTGAGGACAATGAACTCCACCCATGGATGCAGAGGCAGTTTACAAAGTGTATTATTTGAACCATATCCGTGTGCAGTCTGTTTTCTATACAGTGTTTAACCAGGTCGGAACAATTTTTTCTTGGTTTTAACATGCATTTTCCTGTGACTTAGGATAGAGGTACAGAAAAACATGTGTATAGTGGCCCCCTTTATAGGAGAACAAGAAAAGTGGCCAGTGTAGACAGGTGACATCTGTAGACAGGTTCTTTAATATTCTTATGTTCTTACTCCGATACATAAATGATCACACATTTACACATACTTGTAGTTATCAGTTCACTTTATTTCGATGGCAGAACATAATAAGAATCGGATCGAGTGCAACTCGTCCGAACTCCAAAACTGGAATGCCTCAAACATCTCGAGATGAGAATCAGAATCATGATATAAAATCCTCCTAATAACTCTACACACAGCATTATAATCCGGGGTAAAAGGGGGCGTGAATAGGGTAATGCAAACAAGGGGTGCACAGGGGGTGTGGCTTCCTTGCTGCCACTAAAATACATCAAACTATAACAAGGAATAAAGGTTCATTCTTAGAACAAAGAAAGTCCTGTACAGTAGCGATAATGTTTATCATCACTTATCTCCTTATCAACAAAAGTCTCCTTTCAAATTGTATTTGATTCATAACATTAGCCAGAAAGCCGACCATCAAATATATCAAGTTCATCCCAAAACTAAACAAGTCTGTAAGTTGACCTCCCAACAAGTTATCATATTCTTTATCAAAGCTTTCTGGGTTGGGGGAATACAGTTATCTATGTTTGTTCCTGTTTCCAAGTTCAAAGGGACAAAAGGGGTTCTATAACGGTGACTCTGATAAGTCTCACCGGGAGATTATGTATATAACTATTTAGGACCAAGTGCTAAAAGAAAGGGGAGACTAATGTGGTCAAAGATTAATGACTATAAGGTCACTGTCCAGCATTAGAACGGGAATTCGCCTAACTATATTACTTATCTTTGGGACCTAACACTTGCCCCTCCTTCGAAAAAGTGTATCGCCCTCGATACAAAAACTTAATTACTGTGAAGGAAGAAAGAAAACAAAATAATAATACAAATCGTAATAATTGACACTTGAAATGATCAACAATTAATTTAACTCAAACCCGAAAAGGGAATGTATCTCATTAACATCATCAAACTACTGAATGCTCGATATAAATCATGCAAATTAAACAAGAAGGAACATGCAATGGAATGAGCGTTAACAACCCATTAGCTCAAACTCACTAGCGTTACAACAAAATGAACAATACAATGTAATATAAAACCACATTAACACTACTGACTATTAGGATATATAACCTCTACAATAAAACACAATCCAAACAAAACAAACTAATGACTCAAACTGCCTAACTATATTGACAAAAAAATATGACTTCTAAGCGAAACAAAATCAAAACACACTGGTTTCATCGAAAATCTGCCTTGCTAAACCACGCACTTAAATCATACTATTAAACAATAGTGTTTGACCAACTATATAAGCACCCATAAAGAACGGGTCAACACCTTCCCAAAATCACAAAGACCAACGTCAATGTGCAAATAATCCTTTCCCATCAATAATCCAAATCCTTCAAAACAATTCCTAGACAGTGGGGTAGCAACTTCCAGACCACCACCAATAATCACTTCTAATCTATCTTATTTTTGCTCCACCCCAAAGGGCATGTTCAACTAAAGGTGCAAAATGGTAGAGAGGCAAAACGGTGTATCAGAAGTCACTCAGTGGACGTGTTGGTCCCGCCCACAAGAGTTGTGGGTGTAACTTAAAACGTAACTAGTAGCCAATACGCATTGGTCAGTCACTATATAATAAACATTATGTACAAATGTATGTATTGGCCAGTGTTGGTGTGTACCCACACACATCTTTTGTCAGGCCTATCAACTTTCAGGGGGAAAAAAATGTCCCGTAACAAGATATTAAACACCAAAATAAACCACGTGTTTCCAATACCTTACATCATAACAAAATCATGAACAAATATAAACAACAGGATCAGTTGGAAAATAAAAGCAACAAGAGAATAAGAGAGGGAGACACATAAGGAGAGAGATAGAGAGAACAGAATATTCAGAGAGTTGATGGATAGTCAGGAAGCGGATGCAGAACGGAAGAGCAGAGAAAAGAAATACAAAGGAATGAAATAAATAGGATAACTAAAAAGACATACATCAATAACATTGATTGTTCAGCAAATTATTGACAAAAGCGTTATCACTCAATCATTATCATCAATATCATAAAATAATTGACTATATAAATGATAACATGACTGTGTACCACCATAAACTTGTTTTTTTCTTTAAATCACTAGAAAATGGAATATGGGTAAAATAGAAGAGCAGGGGTGAGGAGCAGTAAAAACAAAGTTGGGTCAGAAAAGAGAGGGAGTAAGGAACTAGGTGAGGTGGGTAATGGGTCAGAGTGGCGGAGAGCGAAAAAAAAATAGAAGGGGAAAAAAAAGGGGGGGGGAGGTGGGTATTTAGCTGGGGTAATACCGAATGTGGGGAGGGAGGGATACAGCAGAGAAGGAAACTGCCACAAAATCTGCTGCAGTAATGTCAGTACTTATCATGATTACACAAGGCCAAACCTTTGACCACAACATTACATGGAATACATCGATCAAATACGGAGCACGTGTGTCAAAAGAGGGGTTGGTATATATCAACTACCACACACGCTGGCAACTTCAAAACAAAGGTGACCCTCGTGAGTTTCAAAGTAAAATACATCAATTCCAACAATAACAAGACATACCAGTATATAAAAACATCTAAATTACTTCCCCAAGGTATTTTGCGAAGGGAAAATCAACATTGGAGGAGTTAAATTAACAAAAATGGTTGAGGTAAAAACTGAGGAGAAAATAAAATATGTAAAGCAAATGAACCATCACCTAGGGACGTAATATCTAAATTCCATATTCCAAAACTTTGAGCCTGAATATCAAATATCAACAGCACAAAAAAAAAAAAAAAAAAAAAAAATGATTATAAACCATTACTTCTTCTTTTGTTTCTGTGGGACTATCAAATTTTGAATAAATACTAAACAACATCTTTCATTGGTCACATTTATGATCCTTTGCGTCTTCCTGCAACTAGTGAGCATACTATAAATAAAATCAAAGCGGCCTGGTAAATACCAGCAAAGGCGCCTTTAGAGAGGTGCAGGGCAAATCATTTATCGCAATGCTTCAAATATCAACAAAAGACAACATCTTGTCTTAAATACCAGGCACTTTTCCACTAAATCACACAACATCGATTCATCCTGCCCGCAGAAGTGAAACGAGTTAAAACCCAAATAGCTAGTGCCATAATCGAGGGAACCAAATCGTCATTTGTTCTCTCCTCTTTTTCTTTTTCCATCAACTGTTACAGCGCAAGAGGCAACTTCAGAATCATAAATGTGACAGGGATGTAACTGTAACACCATCATTTTGTCCAAACGAATTAACAAAAACTTTTACACCAACTTTTACATTTAAAATATTTAAAAAAACACTGAGGGCCCCTACATAAACTTAAAACAAAATAAATAAATAAAGAAAGAAAATGGCTGGGTGAATAAGGAATTGTAATTCAAACTAAAACAAAATAATATTCAATTGCGATCCATAACCCTTACAATCGCTATTTTGAAAGGAAAATTATTGAATTATGCTGAACAACATAAAACTATCAATGACAAAAGAGAGCAAAATATACCTTTATCATGAAAATAGTGTATACGTACATTACACAAACATAACAAATTGCGATTCATATTAGCACGCATTTCTCAGCAAGTTACATCATAGTTTGTACACCGCGTGACCTGGTAGCAGTGTTATTGCCTGACATAGCTTGTTCTTGCAACTTATTGACCCACTCGGGTAAGTCGCTACTCAGATAAGGCTTCAGCCTATCGTGATGAACAATTTTACCTTGAGATTTATTTTGCTTTATCTCAAACAACAAATCATTAATTTTCCTTACAACTACAAATGGTCCTTTCCATTTCTCATTGTTCAATTTAGGGCTAAGTCCCTTTTTCCTTGTTATGTCACGACAGTACACCAAGTCACCAACATCAAATGAATTATGGGAAAGTCTTACGTCATGATCTCTTTTCTGTCTTTCAGCGGTTTTTCCTATGTGCTCGCGAGCAAACTGGTATGCCTCATCTAATTGTTCTTGTAGTTTGACTACATAATCTTCTGGGTGTCGAGGCTTGGAGTTTGCGCGAAGACCTAATTTAACTTCTAGAGGGGTCTTTACCTCTCGTCCAAACATCAAATAATTGGGTGAAAACCCAGTTGTATTGTGAACTGTACTGCGATATGCAGAAGTCAACAAATTAAGGTTAACATCCCAATCTCGCTGGTGCTTGCTGACATAAGAAGAGATCATGTTTGCTAAGGTTTGATTAAACCTTTCAATGAATCCATTTGACTGTGGGTGGTAACTTGATGTTTTTGTCTTGTGGGTCTCAAAAATATTACACATCTCGTGAAACAGTGAGGATTCAAATGTCCTTCCTTGGTCAGTATGCAATTCGAAAGGGGCTCCATATCTAGAAATGAATTCATTCACCACTTTTTCGGCAACAGTGGCAGAACATTGATCAGGAATAGCATAGGCTTCAATCCATTTTGTAAATGTGTCACCTACAACCAAAATGTATCGATTTCCTTGATCTGAAATAGGAAACGGACCTAAAATATCCATTGCTATCCTGTCTAGTGGAGCTCCCTGTTGGTAATTTTTGAGTGGTGCTCGAGGAGATTTTTGAGGTCTCTTACGGGCTCCACATACCTTGCAAGCAAGAACATAGTTCCTCACTGAATCTTTCATTTTGTACCAGTAGTAGTTTTGACGAATCCTACTAAGAGATTTCTTTAAACCCAAATGTCCAGACATTACTGAGTCATGGTTTGCTTCCAATATCATTTTGATCAAAGATTTTGGAACGACCAATGTTAGATGTGAATGAGATGGTGTTTCGTCCCACCTCTTGTACAAAACTCCATCAATGATGGTGAGTTGTCCCCATAGTAACCAAAGATTTCGCACCATTGGGCTTTTATCTTGAACCTTTTCTCTATTGGGTCTTGTTTCGGATTCGTTCAGCCACCCAAGGACAATACTTATGTCTCTATCCTGTCTTTGAAGAGATGACAAATTATTAATGGAAACTCCTAGTGAATCAAAAAACTGCTGCCCAACATTTCTATTAGCTTGGGCGTATTTTTCGGATACCCGGGGCGCATTAGAATCACTAGCGTTACCATCAATACTTTGTGACCTATTCTCAGATTGTGCTTGACGACGTGTTACTACAGGCCTAACGTAATTGACAGATCCTATACAAGAATGATAATATTTACTAATTAATTGAACACCCGATCTTAAAGTCCCAAGGATGGTATGTATGAGCATGACTACATACCAAACTGCCAGTCCAATATCCGTCATGTACTTCCCGCTATCCACTGCGTCCGCTTCATCATCGATGTCGCCGTCGAGTGTCGCCCTCGGTGCAGCGTCGTCCTTTGGTTGACGCGCTGGCTCACCTCGCGCACTCTCGTCCTCGCTGCTAGCGCTCACGCCAGCAATTCTCCTCGTCATCATCGGCGCCACGTCATCGATCTCCATGAAGTCGGACCAGGCGGCGTGCTGTTTCTCGCAATGTATGCACCCACCACAAGGAAGTGAAGTGAGAATGCTCCTCCCATCGTAGCATTCGCAGATTTCGGGACTGCATGGTTTGCGGGACAAAGCGTCAGCGTTAAGGTGACTCTTTCCCGCTCGATGTTCCAGCACGAAGTTGAATTGCGATAATATTTCCAGCCACCGCGCCATCTGGTTAGTCGGCTCGCGAAATGACATAATCCATCTCAACGCACTGTGATCAGTTCTGACTTTGAACTGTTGTCCAAATAGGTGATGTCTAAATTGATGAACGAAAGTTACAATGGCTAGGAGCTCCCGACGCGTGACACAATATCGACGTTGAGCCCTGGTCAACGTCTTGCTCGCGAAAGCTATTGGGGCGTTCGTCATACTGCTCGGATTGACGAATTCCATTGTAGCTGAGACAGTGTTGCGCTCTATTCCATAGTTGGATGCGTCGGTGTCTAGTATGTAAGTTCCGTTAGCTAATGGGTATCCCATTATGTTGGTCGCTGGTAAGTAAGTCCTTTAATTTGCAAAAATGCTTCCTCGCATTTGGCGTCCCAGTGGAATTTTACACCCACTTTCCAGCATGCGGTTTAAAGGGCGCGCGATACTTGAAAAGTCCTTTATAAATCTCCGATAATAAGAAGCAAAGACCCAAGAACGAGCGAATGTCCTTAATGTTTGTTGGAGTAGGCCATTCTGCCACCGCCGCTATTTTCTCGGATTCGCCTTAACTCCCTCTGGTGTGACGACATGTCCGAGAAATAAGACTTCCGATTGGAAGAGGGCACATTTACTTGGCTAAGCTTAAGTCCGGCCTCACTTAAGCGACTAAAAACAATCGTCGAGCCGTTCAATTATGCGATTCAAATGTTGAGCGAATATAATGACGTCGTCCAAATATATCAGCAATGACTTCCACTGCAGCCCTTGGAGCACGAGCTCCATGCATCTTTCGAATGTGCTTGGTGCATAAGATAATCCGAACGGCAATGACATTGTATTCAAAAAGTCCCGCTCGGGTGCGAAATGCTGTTTTATACCTGTCCTCCTCCTTCACCTCCACCTGCCAGTATCCGGATTGTAAGTCTAATGTAGAAAAATATTTGCTGTCGCTCAGACAGTCCAAACAGTCATCGATCCGTGGTAACGGGAAGCTGTCGAATTCGGTGACTGAATTCAACTTCCTATAATCCACACATGGGGCCGTAGTACCATCCTTCTTTTTAACATAAACGAGGGGAGAAGCCCATGGTGATTTGAGGGGGCTTATAATACCAGACCGTAATTGGTCTGATATAATGTTCTCCTCTCCTCCTCGAAAGCGCGGGGTGTCGTCGAGCTGGTTGTCGTACCGGCGGTGCACCGTTAGTGTGATTTCGTGTTTGGATGACAGAGGTACGGCCGAGATCGGTTGGAGATTTCGCGAAGGCGTCCTCGTGTTTGGAAAGTAAATTGTATAACTGTGACTGTTCTGTGGTATTTAGCCCCTCTGCATTCCGTTGATATAGCTCGTCAACAACGGGTGCAGCTTTTCCTCTGCACGTTCAGTGGTATACATGAGTTCTATTAACAGTGTGGATGCGGCACGCGTGATGTGTTGCTTGTTGTTCGCCGACGTCATCGGGGTGGTCGATGATGGCGACGACGTCGCTCGCTATATGTGCGGTGCCAAGCGTTGTGTCCGCGTTGTAGCAAAACATCTTCATCCGAAGCGTTCATGATGCGAATGGGCATTGTGGGTGCTGGGCTTACTAGAACTGTCCCAACAAGCAGGGATTTATTCTCCAGTCCATCGGTGAGGGGCTCGATGACTGTATCGTGGGTGGGGACTTGGTGGGGAATGTATCCTTGTACGATGTGTTCCGAACGGGCGGGTATTAGAGCATCCGATTTAAGGTGAACTCGTGAAATGGGGATCTGTCCAACAAACTCGCAATTAACAAATCGGCCATCGATTTTCAGGCCCCGTCTGGCCTCCAATATGCAATTGAAATGGTACAAAAAATCATATCCTAATAGCGTATCGTCCGCCATTGGTACCACAAAAGCTGGCCAGGTGTATGTCACACTGCCTATCTTAAATCCAATTGTCACACGCGCTTTCACCACCAGTTCACCATCGTCTGCTGCTTTCAAAACTATGTTATTAGTTTTGTGTCGGATAAGGCTATCTTTGTGGGGTATTTTATTGAAAAGGGATTCCGAAATAAGGGTTACTGCCGCTCCTGAGTCAACTAGTAATTTTGTATGTATTCCTTCAACTTCTGCGGGTACAAATGCAGATAGTCCTGTGTTCTCCACATTTCGAACATGTATGTGGACCGGTGTCTGGCCGGAAGACCCGGTCCCACTTAGTTTTCCTGCTG